>BQNB010000650.1:0-74665 GCA_026074375.1 Tanacetum coccineum | reverse complement strand
AGTAGTGTTAGATAGTTGTGATATAAGTGGTGTGGTGAAGTCTTGAAGTTGTGAAGAAGTCTTGAAGTTATGAAGAAGTTGTGAAGTAGTGAACAAGTCGTGAAGTTGTGTTATGATAGATTGGTTCTAGCTAAGATTAGAACTCGACATTTAGATTTGTGTCGTAGATTGGTGTAAGCAACGTTGTGTACGGTTTTCTCCGTCATAAGGGAGTTTGTTGACATAGTGAAGAAAACTCTCGAGTTTGGTACTCGGAGAGTGGATTAGGGCGAAGAGGTACTTCGTTACCGAACCACTATAAATCCTCACGTTGTGGTTTGATTGTTCTTACTCTTATCTCTTGTCTTACATTACTTTCTCATATCATTCTATTGATTGTTTAGATAAGTATATTGATCATATTGTGCAAGTGTTGAAATTACATAAAGTCGAATCTAAAAGTTTACAAACACTTTAACACCTTAAATTTAAAAAGCGGCAAACTATTCAACCCCCCTTCTAGTTTTCCACAATAAATATGCCTTGCACATTGCCTGTGCTCAGCATTTGGCATGACATCTTTAACAACTTCAATAAGACCCTATACAAATAAAATTTTATTAGAACAAATATACTAGTTTTGAAAGTATATAATAGATATAATTGCTTACCTTATGTTGATCAGACATAAGAGTTAGTCCATTTCCTCTGCTGCTACCCAAGTCTTGTTCCAGCAACTCCAAAAACCAAGTCCAGTTGTCTTTGTTTTCAACATTTACCACTGCCTAAGCCAGTGGGTAAATGTGGTTATTCGTATCCCTTCCAATTGCAGTAAGTATTTCACATTGATTAGGACTTTTAAGAAAACAACTTTCTAAAGCAATTATTTTCCTACACCATACCTTTTCATCAGTAAATCAGCTATCTGGGTTAGCCCTAATCTTTTCACCAAATACTTTTGCAATCTACTTATAGTTAACCAATGAACCAAAGTTGAAATTCCTAACACATGTATGTTAATCTTCTAACGATATGCATTGAAAAGTTTTTTCATCAGTCATCCACCTAGCATAACATCTCAAAGAACATGTAGGCAAGTTATCACTACTAGCACTAGGGTACTTGGTATGCTTTCTTTGTTTACCTTTCTCGGGATCAGACAACCTAAGTGTTCTTTGTCCACACTTTGATACCACCCTAACTTTTCCACTCATTTCATACCATAAAGAGAAACCATTTTCTAGAGCATAGTAGGTTCGACACTCTTTGAACTGGGTAACACTTATATACTTTTCACCAACCTGCAATTGAAACATAAATATGTGTTAATATACATCATTTGTACACTTAAAAAGGAAACAAACATTAAACTTCATATGCTTTTACCTTTGGTTTCCTTAGTCTCCAGTCTGTTGTTTTATCATACATTGGATACCTCTCCACATGTTTTTTAACAAAAATAAAAGGATCTTCAGTGATTCCATCCTTATCAGCGGTGTTAAGACTTTTCAAAAGCAGATTCATGTAAATATCATGTTCCTCAAAAGTCTCACCCCTAACATTATTCGTAGGCATACTGTTTTTATTATTTGGCTCATTCATTTCAGAAACTGGGTTATCTTTTGGTTTAGCCTTTGCCTCTTTATTAGTTGTCATCCTATTTCTAAGTTCAATCAATTCTTCTTCACCAGGACTAAGATAGTCAGCTGACTTATCTGACTGATAGTCACTATCATCATCACTGTCATACTCAGTCTCAGAGTCAATTTCAATAGTATGTCTCCTAGTTTCAACAACATCTGTTGCATCTTCACTAACCTTCTATTTACCCTTGTTTGTCTGTGGTACTAGTCCTAGCTTCAACAGAGTCTGTTGCATCAATGCCCTTGTCTATATTGCTAGTACTAGTTACAACATCATCTGGTTTTTCAACCTCCATCTCAGCCTAATCAACCATCTCATCAAGGGAAATTCATTGCAATACCTCTTTTTAGGAGGGCCTATTTTCATATAAACACAAGCGTCTATGTCATATGTAATAGCTTGACTTAAATACTCTAAAAGATTCATATCTAAATAATCAAGATAAAGATTAAGCCTGCCAAATCTTTCTTCAACATAAAACATGTAAGATAACAACCTATCGTCACTAACCCTAACTAAACCCTTTTCCATGTCTTGGTACTTTGTAATACAAACCTTGAAAGTAGCAGCCACACTTTTATTCTAAATATACAGCAAACTCTTCATAAGGCATCCTTCGAACAACCATTTCAAGGATGACACCGTCAACATAAGTTAACGGTAAGTAGAAAAGTAACCATCATTATGAACATCATTGATGCATGTTGGTACCAGGGATCATTCTGATTTATTAATGAAAAAAAATTAGGGTTCTTCAACAAATTAAATTAGAGAAAACTAACCATAATCGATTACAAAATTATAAAAAGTAATGAATTAAGACGTACCTTATTACATAAATTAGGGTTTTTGGAGTATCTGTCAATTATAAAATTTTGAGAACTGTTGATTGTTTGAGTTAGTTAATGAAGAATTGGGGAAGAACAGGTTTTGGGTGATTGTGTTTTTTGATCGCGTGTGTGTGTTTTAGATGTTATATTTGTACTTTGATTCTTGACAAAACAGACCCCTCAAAGTGTATAACGAAAAAAATGTAAAGGAAAATGGGAAAAAGTGGGTTAATAAGGTGTCACGTCAAATTACCCCTGTTCCATGGCTACAATTGGAAGATTAACAAATTATTTGCACACAAAAGAAAAATTAAAAGTTCATAGCTTACAAAAAAAAAACACGACAACTTCAATGCATTTTGAGATCAATAGCCTTTAGATTATCGTATATCACTATATTCCACAACCAAAGGAAGTCTTCTAGAAAGTATATTTTATAAGTAAGCATTTTAGTATTTTTCTTATAATAAAAAAAACCATTTAAATAGCCATAAAAAAACTTAACTAAACCCTGCTACATACTCGTGTAAAACTTATACATGAAAAGTAATGAGAAAAAACCATCCTTATAAAAGTACCTTAGGTTAACCCATGATGAACGTGGCACTTGGAGAGTTCTCTAGAAAGAAAATTTCTAGCTTCAGCAGATAATTTTACTTTGTGTTCATTCCTCATGTTTGAGGTAATATTCAAAGAAATCAAGTTGCTAACCGGTGAAGGAAGGTGAGACAATAGATCCGGAAATGAAGAAATACACTGCACACATATCAAAAGTTAATATCCAATTATGGCGCATAAAAATACATATGTTACAAGTCTTTTATCAATAGATAACATTGATGTGAATAGTGTAGCTATAAATCTGTAGAGTTGTACGCTTCATCCCCCATGTTGATTACAGATGAATAAATTTTAACATTTTAATGCTGTAACTTAACTCTACAATTTGCTGACATGTTACGGATAACTGATAAGATATGAGAATACCTCTACAATGTCCTTGTTGAGTATGAGACATCTGGCACTCCGGAGCTCTTGAAGCATGTTAATGGTCTTACGAGCAGCATGTCCTTGTTGAGTGTGAGACAAACTGACACTCACTTCATTTAGAGAATGAAAACAGTTTTCAAACCACTTTGGATAAAAGTAACCACTGTAGCGCAAATAAGAGAGTCTGAGTGGTGGCTTGATGTTGTTAATTGAGGATTTAATAACAGTGAGGTTCTCAAGTAGAGGTGCAATTACATTCATAACACCTGATTATCTGCAATTGATAAGCTTGAACGTAGAAAGTCGTGGAGTATTAATGTCAAATACCTTAGCCCGGATGCTGGAACTCTCTATAACAAGGTTCTCTAAGTTCAAACAATTGGAGAAAAGGTCAACAGATTCATCAGCATCGTCACCCAACCTTGTATCATAAAGAATGTAAAGCCCTTATAATTCGGAAAATCCCAAGGTGTTTTGGGTATAATAAAAGTTGCAAACCCACATTTCAAGGGATAAATGTTTAAGTGTCTGAGAGCTAAAGAGGCAAGGAGGGTATTCATGGTGGTTTCTGGGCCGGGGATGAAATTATTTGTACTCATAAGTACACAAGAGATAAAAAATGTAAATCGTAATCTTTCAAACAAATAAACAGTGACAAAAATATATCCAATAATGTGAGATAAATGACTATTAGGAACGAAACGCTCACCTTAAGCCTTTTCTTTCAGATTTCAAAGAGAGCCGTTTGTGCAACATTTTAAAGGAAATATAACCAACCCTCTACATTCTTACTTATAAACACATTCAAGTTTTGCCAATGAATCAATGTGGGATAAACGAAACCTACTTTTCTTTTGTTAAGCTTCTTATTCGAACACCTTGTTTGCATACATTAACGGTTCATATTTTCACTTCTCATAAACTAAGGACAAAATTAGTATGTCATATTAAACGCAATTAATAAAATCTTTGAAAACAAGCATAAATAATATGTTGTTATTACAGCTAACAAAGGCCATGAATTTCGTGATTGGGGCACACGTTGTATGCTGTTGTATATAGCTTAATTAAGACACATGAAACTAAAAATCAACTAATAGGTGGTACGTTTTTTTAAACATTTCAAATCAAAACGTTACTGCTAGTAGCATTTATTAGCAAGTGACTTCTACAATTAGTAATTGTAATTATACACCTATCTTACTAGTAAACATCAAAGGGCATGCACAATGGTTAAACCTCTAAAAGGTTTATAACGTGACATGTCATACAATATTATCAATTCATAAATCTTTTCAATTTAAAAACATTTTCTCATTATAATAAACTTGTTAAGATTTTATAAAATGTATTAAACATTAAATGGGTTACTCACATTTGCTTGTGATGAAAAGGTTCATAATCTTGAACCTAGGTCATTCCATGTTAGTATAAAACTCACTCCACTATGATCTAAATATTTATAAACCTTTTTATTTTTTATAAATATTTTGATAAACATTTCAAAGTGGATGCCCTAACAATACAAACAATTATTGCTTCCCCAAATGGGTTATTTACATTAGTAATATTATCTTTAGAGCACTACGTATCGGGAAAGTTATGCGACACAACTCAACCTATAACTTAACACAAAAAAAACAACCTCCTTCCATCACTCAAGTAAAAAGACACTCCGGGCACTAGGGGTGAGCATAACGGACCGCGGACCGGACTGAACCAAGTAACCGGCCTGAACCAGACCGGACTGAACCTATATCGGTCCGGTCCTCGGTCCATAGTTTACCTCATGTTCGGTCCGCGGTCTGGTTCGGTCCGGTCTTATGTCTAACTGATCATTATGCCTTCTCGGACTAGACCGGACCGGACTGAACGGTCCGTGATTTTGGGCTAAATCGGTCTCGATCCGGTCGGAGTTTAACCCGATGTTCACCTCTAGCAAGCACCACACTTAACCAAATAAAACACATATAAAAAAAACATATAGGGCGTTTGGTGGCGAGTGGTCTAATGTTGAAAGAAGTGTAAAAAGTAAGAAAAGTAGGGTTGCAATAAGGTAAGTAAGTTAAAGTAGAGGGGTTGAATTGAAAGTTTTACACCTTTACTGGATCAATCTGATTTAATTAGGGGTAATGTGTTGTCGGTGTAAGTTTTCCTATATCATTATTATTCTCTTTATAAATTTTATGTAATTTATTATTATATGATTTGAAAATATTTTAGGCTTGTGTTTATGTTCTGGTTAGGATACGTGAGATAGTTTGTGGTATAAATATTGTGACAATTTATAAAAAATAAAAAAAAACAAAAGGATTTTGAAAATGATAAAATTATTTGATTGGAAATATAACATTTGGTTGGTTGGTTGTTACAGAGAGATTTGCATATAATAAAAATGGCAAGCACGGCATGTTTTATGATCATTAGCAAAAATGACATTCCTAAATACGAGGCCGAAGTTGGGACTGCCCCTGAGGTATGTTAGTTACTCTTTGTTCTAGTACTAGAACTGTGTTTCGTTTATCGATTTTAGTCGTATAACTTAGCTCTAAGATTCCCAAACAATTCCACAGTTCCAGTAGGCGGCTGAATACGCTTGTTAGCTTCGTGCATGATTTTATTAACAATCAGAACTCTCTAATCCTTTTAAGAGGTCTAGTTTTATCTTTCCGCTAATATCCTCAAGTGGAAAGCTATCCAACCCACGACTACAGTGCCTCTACTGCACTAAGAAGGGCAGGCTTGACATATGACAGGAATGCTTTGACATCAAGACCAACAAATTTCTGTAATGCGCCAATAAGTTTGGCATTTCTAGTAGCTAGGGGGGGGGCGGCATTATGATTAGGTAAACCGTATTCTTTGCAGACATTCAGTTAAACTTCAGTTCTAGATGTGCAACACCAAAGTCGTCATTCGCAGATACCATCCACAGCAGTCACTCACTAAAGTTGTCATCTGCAGATGCCATCCACAACAAATTTCCAATTCCCTTGCAACTTTCCTCACTTAAACAGACTGTTTCACCTTTAAACTAATAAGTTTCAGTTTAACATATTTAATAATCAATCGAGTAATAGTCTCGACATTCCCGCTTTCTTTATCAAACAGTCTTTTATTCCTCTCATTCCTCAAGATGCTAATTATAGCATTGTCATTGTTTAGCTTTACCAATGCATCAATAATTCCTTTCCAATCATTTGTAAACTAGTATCTTTGCAGAAATCAGTTAAAAACTTCAGTTCTAGATGTGCAACACCAAAGTCGTCATCTGCAGATACCATCCACAGCAGTCACTCACTAAAGTCGTCATCTGCAGATAGCATCCACAACAAATTTCTGATTCCCTTGCAACTTTCCTCACTTGAACAGACTATTAATTAAAGTAATCACTATTGTCTTATCTTTTATCAATAGTAGTTAGACGAGATTACTCTGGGTAATTGATCACAGTTTCAAGTTTATGCTTGTTCTAATGGATTGATAGTATATCAGATAGGTTTATGCACATAACCCAACAACTTATCATCTTCATGTTTTCCTATTTTTTCGCATAACGAGTTTCTAAAGCACTCCTATTGCTAACCCACTCGTACCTTGCAATGACATTCTAGAAAGAAGAAGCTGCACATCAGCATCAATTTATCCTACATGCCGCTTTGGATATTGTTCAGGATCTTGCATGGACAACAAGTGCTATGTAAGACTCATAATCACTCTCACCGACACTCACAATATAGGGAAAGTTTATTTTTATTTATCTCATCTTCCGTGGTTATGTACTTATGGTTAAATTTTCTGGTTCTAGGTTTTTGAAAGCGATCGACAGGTTCAACGATTTGGTGGTGTCAGTATACGTGACAGCTGGTCATATCCTTCTTTTAGTAATTTTTTGTTAGTTAGTCCAACATTGCGTTACACGAACAACACGCTACTTACAATATGGAATGAGTTTTCAGCTTGTTTCAATGCCAGTTAGCTACAAAAGTTTCATAGTTGGTATAATCAGTAAATTTGTATTGGCATATTTTCATTTATTTTCCCTAACTCAAGCTGTACATATGCGATTGATGCTGCTTCATGACTCTCGTAATGATGATGGAATCAATAGCTTTTTCTAGGAGGTCCACGAGCTCTACATAAAGGCAAGTTTTTGTGACTTATTGACTGTTTTTGTGATTGTGAGCGCTCTCCTAAAGCGCATATCTGTTCCTATTTGGGAAACCAATGTTTTAATTTGTTTTGCCTTACCAAATGTTTTAATGTTACTTTCAACTCTTTACAAATCCTTCTAAATCCTCTCTACCTGCCAGGATCTCGTGTTACATCTTCACATTTTGATACAAAGGTCCGAGCCCTTGCTAGAAGGTACCTATAAGGTTGTCATCTGAAATCCTCGTGTAAACTTCAATTTCCATCCATTCTATTGTAATCACAACCCTGTGTCAACTTTGGGTTTCTGTTGTTAGTGACTATTGAATTCACAGGGTAGTGTAGAAGTGAGTGATGTTAGCCGATTATACATGGCCTTTTGTTTGTTTTTAGTTTTGACTATAATATAGGGTTGAAACTCTTGTATATTATATCATGTAATGCCTTGACTTCATGATGATTACTATTTTCATGTTTACCAAGTATGACAATGGAATATATGCTATCCTGTTAAGATTAGGATATAACTTATTGTTCAAAAGTCCTAACTCTTATTATATGTAGTTTTGTACATTTTATTGTGAGAGTACAAAATGAAGATTATAACAAGAGGCTGAGTTTAAACGAATGGAGAAGAAGCAAGATTCGGGTGAAGAAAGAGTCCTTTAATCGGGTAATTTATAAGTTTTTTTCCGCTTACAGTACAACCGTCAATAGAACACCGTTCCCATTTATTCTTGTGATTTTTGACTCTTCTCCACACCACCATTGCTCAAGCAATATCCTTGTATAAAAACACTCCCCCTTCTATTCCAGCACACTTGTGGGTGGTTCTCTACGTAACCGCAAATCTTTTCGCCAATTCAAGTGGCATTCTCTCTATCAAAATCCATTCGTCACCATCTCCTAGTTCCTAAACCAACACATTCCCGTCATGTGTCCCGCCAACAACTGCCACCTTTCCATCACATGGGACTAGGGTAGCGAATTCGAGTGTGTAACCCATTGGCACACCGAGTTCCTTCCACTTGTCCCTGTCCATTTCATAGCCCATTATGCAAACAACAAGAAATCCAGTAAGACTAAAGCAAGAAACCGTAGGATAACTAGCTTGTTGCTACTGTTTACTTATTCAAGTTAAGCATTTTCTATGCGGGTCCCTTCCCATGGTTCAAATGCTCTGAGGTTACGCCTTTTTGGGGCTTCACTCAGAGCTTGGAACCGGGACCCCAGAGAAAATCTAGCCATACGGGCGCTACTCCCCGAGCAGGGCTCCTCCTTTTATGTTCTTTCGCTCCCCCTCGGGGAGCAAAAGACCACGCTTTCAGATTACTAAAATAGCTGGCTATCAACTATAACAATATGCATTTTCTATGCGGGTCACTTCCCTAGTTCAAATGCTCTGAGTTACGCTTTTTGAGGCTGCACTCAGAGCTTGGAACCGTGACCCCAGAGAAAATCTAGCAAATCAAAGCAATAAAACGACCCCGTTTGCATAGACACTCTCGTTTGGGGTCCATACAGTAAGCCTCACGGCGAACTCGACTGGCATGGACCCCATGACCGTCCACTTATTACTTTTAGAATTGAACACTTCTAATTTCGGCTCGTATGAGGCGGCGCCGCCATTTGCAGCCTCGGACATCCCACCAGCCACGTACAGCTTGAAATGGTTGGTAAAATCATCCCTGACGCCCACAGCTAGATTAGTCCTTGATTTTTGCAGATGTGGAAGGTGACCAAATTGACCAGTAAACGGATTACAAACTGACAACCGAATAGGTACACCTCCGGTGGACTTAAACAATATCAAACCTTGTCCTCCAATAGTCGACACAGGTCTAGTCATACTAGGAACATGTTTCAAATTGAGCAAGTGCCAACTTCTCTGTATCGGGTCATGAAAAAAACACAATTGCCTGCTGGTGCTACGAGTGGGCAAGGCAATGAACCATGGCTGGCGATGGCGGCAGGTTTGCCTCGTCTCTCTTCCACAGTCATGCCAGTGACGGCAGGCCGCCATGGCACGTGCCAAGGAGCATGGAGTAAGGTAAGAAAACACATTGGCTAACACATCAGAAGGAAGATTGTCCCACATATTTGAATTATGGATCAAAATTCAAAAGGGTGCAACAATATGAAAGTACATGCAAACTAGAAACACACAGTGCAATAATTGAAAGATCTGATAATGATTAATGCATAGACATGTACTAGATATATTACAATTTGTTTTATTCGTTTTGTAAACTTAAGGTTTGTGTTCTTAGGAGAGTGAAAGACCAATAACAGCAAAGCTTCCAATTTTCTGTCAAATTTTTATTTTGGTGTCTTGCAGTTGGTTACCTTTCATGTACGTTCTATAGATTTATTCTATGGGTATTTAATGTATACCAATCGATAATGATGGTGCAAAATGAATTACACGGTAATCACATGACACGACATTGCGGTCCATTCTTGACAAGTTTTGTGCGTGTCCAATGACATGACATTGCGGCTCATAATGCACAACATGCAGATGTCTAATGTCTATATGCAACAATCTATATTAAGTGGACTAGAGCGTTGATGCAACCATTTTGGCCCGAAAACCAATCTGATTATCAACAAGAACGAACGATAAAAATTGATACACTTTTAAATACAGGACTAGTAGACATTGCACCTACCACATCCATACACCAATTTGGAAGATGAAAACAAGGAACCAAAATTAAAGTTCTTTTTCCTTTGTTTTTTAGTCACTGTCTTACTCTTGTTAGTGATGCACAACACTTTACAAGTTGGAAAGGTCACAAAGATGCGTTTCACATCTTAACATGACATTATTTTCTAAATGGTTGGTGAATAATTGCAGAATGTCATCAAAACCATCCAAAAAAATACACAAAAAATCTTGCTGTGAGATTTGGCTTTTCTGCAAGATTTCATACAGTAAGTTCAAGATTTCAGAAAAAAACTGAAGTTGGGGTTGGTTTTCTTACTGACAGACAGATTGTTTCGAAGTGAAGTTTTGAGCTCACACATTGGCAAAAGAATGTAAAAATGTCTCTCCACGCGAGTTACCAGTCAAATTTGTTGTACAGATTGTGTAAGCAAAAGATTCAACCGAAAACAAGGATGAATCGAGTTATAGTAGTAACCCCGGTTGCAGAAAGAAACAACAAATCTACATCTACAAAAAGTCTTGCTAAATTCAACTTCGGTAAGTAGTAGTGATCCTACTAAAAGCTCCTTGTTGCGTCAGCCAAATGCTGGGGTGGGAATAATCGGAGGCTTGTCAGCTGACGTGACAGTGGATTTTGTTAATAAGCTCGTAAAATGGAGCAATGAGGGTAAAGATAACGGAAATGGACTACCCTATGTTCTTTGTTCAGATCCAGTTTTAAGCAATTCTTGCCAACTGAGTAATGACGCCCAAATAGTGGAAATTTTGAGACATAAAAGGGCGTTTCTCGAGAGATCCGGGGCTTGTTGTATAGTGATCCCTTGTCACATATCACATTTATGGTATGATGAAGTTTCAAAAGGGTGTTCAGTTCCTGTACTAAATATGGGTGACTGTGTTGCAAAAGAGCTTGGAAGCCAAGTTAAAGCCAATTGAAGCTGGAAGTCCTGTGCGAATTGGAGTTCTTTCCACCAATGCAATCCTAAACGCGGGACTTTATCAAGACAAACTTCAGAAGGAGGTAACTAAATGAGCACTTGAAACTGGGAATTGTTAGCAAGATAGGCAGGTTAGGTAATGGGTAAATTTGGGCTCAGTTTGAAATGTGTCATTAAGTATAGGTCAGGTTTGCTTAATCTATGAACACTAATCGCCCATATTTAATGTTTTTATATATGTTAATTATGAGTAAAAAAACAATATTTTTACAAATACATCGTTAAATAAAAATAGTTAGAAGGTTGTAATGCATTAGAAATAGACTTTGGGCGAGTTTCAGCCCGATTGGGATAAACACAACCAAATTAACCCATTCAAAACTATATAGGTTATAAAGTTTACCTCCTTACAAGCAAGTGACGAAAAGGTATACGCAGGGTATTGAGGTTATTCTGCCCGATAAAGCTACCATGGAACACACGATAATCCCATCAACTGAAGCCAAAAGCCGAAAAGACATAGAAGGAGCGCAAAACCTTTTGAGAATTGCAATACATGTGGTGCTTCCTTTGAGGGCTGTGAACACCATCATTCTTGCCTCGGATGATCTGCGGGATATTTTGCCATATGATGATCCTTTGTTGAAAAAATGTGTCGACCCACTGGATTCATTAGCTAGGTCAACAGTCAAGCTTGCTCAATCTGTTATTCAAAGCTTTTAATACACACGCATAAGATATACAAAAATGGTGAAGTAGTATTTCGTGTATTGCTAGTAGATAAGTATTGGTACCATTTGTGATTCTTTCAAAAAACAAATACTACATATCAAGGGAATGTTCTTGAGATAACAACAATAGTAATAGTAATTTCATGAAGATAAAATGCCTACATAAGCTTTAGCAAATCTGCAGCACGAAACATAGTGCCATCTTAAAAGTTAAAACGCACGTTAGCTGAGTTAAAATATGGGACGTGTGGAACTATATGGTATGAAGAACAGCCCAAAAACTCTACTTAGTTTGTTACATTCCCAGTTTCAACATGAGCAAATGGCATAATGTTGCACCAATACAGGGGTTTAGGAGACAGCTAAAACTAAAGTCACAATAACTAGTTGTCTTCACCAAGTTAATTCTAGAGTCCGGACCGTTTCTTACCTTTCCATGACTACTAGCCTTAAATGAACACACCTAGCGAGATTTGAACATTTAACCTCATGTTACGAAAACATGAACCTTTACCACCGGGCGATTTGTTAGTGGTTATATCACTTGCGAGAATCTAGAGGTGTTATTTATCCGTAACAAGTGATGCACTATTCGATATAGAGTGGATAAATAGTTATCATCAATTTCATTTGAGTTTGTCGACTAGTCTACATCAAGAACATCATTTACGTTCAATCGTTACTTTTCGCTTTATTTAAAAGCATTTAGACACTGCTTTTTATTACATAAACGAGCTAAGTTAAGCCATTTACTTTTAACCTTATGCTATTTGTTCTTTTTATTATGAGTTGCCATTTGTAATAACCAATGTTATAGATAGGCTTGAGGTGTGGTGAGACAACATGATTAAGCCTCAAGTCTTAGATTGCTAGGTACTATATCATCGTCATATCATCTTTAACATTTAAACACCAACTCATTAAAAAACCGCTTATCATAATACCTCATAACACACCCTTTTGGAACCCACTTTTTTCTCTTTTATATTTATTCAATCAAACTAAATATTTAATCATTTAATAAAAAAACAAATTATAATTAAAAAAATTCAAAACGAAAAAAAGTATATATACAAATAGGTTGAGCCTGATTCATTATCCAGTAAAATCCAAACAAAACCATATCTCTTTCTTCTTCCTCTCAAACCCTCAACACACACACAAACACACATACACACTACACACACTCAATCAACACACACACACAATAAAACACAATACAAAAATGGACAAAAGCTATAAATGAGTAATTTACTTTTTGTTTTGTGCTATTATGAGTAACATACTTAAAAAAATATCAAAATGAGTAACTTATTTTGAAAAAGTCACCAAAATGTGTAACCATTATGTTTATTTTTTAAACAAAAAAATTTAAAAGTAAAAGTGAACTTTTTTTTAAAAAAATTTTTTAATGTTTTTTGTTACACTTTGTTTTAAGTTTTCTAAAAAAAATTGTAATAAAACAAAGTTTAAATTTAAAAAAAAATTAACAAAAAACAATTAATTTTTTTTTAAAAAGTTGACTTTCACTTTGATTATACAAAATTTAAAAAAAAAGAAAAGAAATTTTTTTTTTTTAAAAACAGTTGACTTTTACTTTGACTGTACAATTTTTAAAAAAAAAAAACAAAAATGGTTACAAATTTTAGTGACTTTTTTTGATATATTTTTAAGTAGGTTACTCATAATAGTACAAAGCAAAAAGTATATTACTCATTTATAGCTTTTGTCCATTTGATTAACGTAAACTTGCTAGTTACATCTTTACGTTTGCTGACAAAAAAATATCCATAGCATGTTAAACGTTACGTATTACGGAGTAGTTAATTTTTAGTTTCATGCGCGTGTCTTAATTGAGATATACGTACAGCCATACAAGCATCCAACATACAACGTGTGCCCCGAAATCAACAAATTCTTTATGCTTGTTTTCGAAGAATTTTATTATCTGCGTTTAACAAAAAATATAGTAGTTTCAAGGGTTGACCATATTGGACCGTCGATCAGATCAGACCGGAATCCGGATTGAAAGCGGACCTAGACCAAAAAACACAATTTGGTCCAGTCCTTGGTCCATGTTTTTCCTTAAATTCGGTCATCGGTCCGGTCGGTCCAGTCTCACAAAAAACCCGGCGATTATGCTTTGTTGGACCGGACCGGACCGAAGACCCAACCAGACCATTTCGGTCATGTTCGACGTTTCGGACAGATTCAGTTTCGATCCGATCCTGTCCGGTTTTCTAACCGTGATCACCCTTAGTACTTGTTTGTGCTTGTTACGACTAATTAATTAATCATATGAAGGTAATGAAAAGATACTTAAAGACGACAAATCCTTAGTTTAGAAAAAGTGAAAATATGAACAGTTCATGAATACAAACAAGGTGTTTGGATATGAAACTTAACAAAAGAATTTTTATCCCACATTGATTCATTCGCAAAACTTGAATGTGTTTATAACTAGGAATGTAGATGGTTGGTTATAATTCCTTTAAAATGTTGCACAAACTACCTTGATCTGCTTGCCGAAGGAAATGTACATGAAGCCAACTTTTAGACGCACATCAAAAAGGAATGTATATGAAGCCAACTTTTAGACGCACATCAAAACATAGTCGATTTTCGAAGAAATCATATGTAAAGTTGGATAAATCACACATAGTCGATTCGAAGAAAAACAAAACATGACCCAGAAACATAAAATATTTGATTAATTTTAAACATGATGAATTTATGATTTTCGCTCATTACACTTTATTTGGTTTTTTGACCAACCATTGATTTTTGGACCCGCAAACGACATTTTTTGATGTATCAAATAGCCAGTTAGTCCCAAATGTATATATAACTCATCTTCGAAGTTAGCTCAAAAATTTGTCATGAGTTTGCTTCTCGGCTATCCCTTTTGTGTGTATGACTGAGATAGTGGGATAAGTGTTTGGCATGCCCCTTGTTGTAGGAGATTAGACGTCCACTCCATTTGGTGCTATTCAATCGCGCTTTTTGTTGTGCATCACAAATCGGCATTCTAATACATAACATGATATTTCGGTTACGTGTTGAGAATTTATATATAATAAAAGTTCAGATATATATATATATACCTTCCACGCACGTTGGGTGGTTACCGCCCAATCGTCGTTGGGCCAACCCGTAAATTGCAGTACCAAAACGCCGGTCCCCAGGCGTAACGTTCGGGTGAGGCGTTATGGTACCTGCCCTCTTAGTCATTTTAAGGTGTGATCTTAAAGCGACAAACAATATGAAAATATTTTATAAATTATAATATCCTATTTCATAAAAATCAAGTTTGCAAAGATGTTAAACATAATGAAATAAGTAAGAAACAATCATCGTATTTTAATATTTTCAATAAAAATAAGCTTTTTTATCGGAGTTGAATTTGGAAAAAGGCGTAATGTCTCACGTCTTAGCGCGCTTTATCGCGTCTTTCCATGCATCTCTCACGTCATGCCTAAAACCGACGCCTTAGTGTATTTCATAACTCGGAGGTCACCGCCCTAAACTCTTAGCGACGCCTTGACGCGCCAGAATTTTTAGAACCTGGTAATAACAAACGAATAAAATGTATTTATTTTTTAATTTGAGTAATTACGAGTCCACTTGATCAAAGACAAGCTTAGTGGGGACGGGATGGGTTTTTCGGCCCTCCCCAAAATTTTGAGCAACATGTTTTTAACCTTAATATTTCGTAGTGTCAGACCATTATTAGTAGAAATGTTAAAAATGAACATGCAAAACAATATAATACTTCTCTCCGCTCAAATAAGTCAGTGCAAGTTGACTATTCAGATTCAAACTAGTTCAACTTGCCCTTAAAAACTTTTATTTTAAAATAAACTTTAAAAAAAAAATAATTATACCAATAAAAAATAAACTTAAAACTAAATCATTCATATTATTAAGCATTATAATATATATAACACACACAAAAATAAGTTAAGATTAAAGTTAAACTAATTTGACTCTGCTTAAAATGGTTGTCGTATAATTTTACACCTCAAATAATACTTTTCAAGTAAGCTTGAGTTACATATGTCGAGTCACTCGCTTTTATCAAAAACATAGTGACAAGACACGTGGCAGAAGGAAATCTACCTCAAGCGACACGTGTCATATCGTATCATATATCCTACTAGCTAGCTAGTCAACTAGAATCTGGTAAATATATTAATCATATCTAGTCGTCACCCACCGAACACCGACAAGAACAATAAGAAATGGAACAAGAAGATAATGAATAACACCGAGTCTAAAAAAAAAAGAGGGGTGAAAAGGAAAGGAGGATCAAGCTAGTGACTATCATTCATTCTAAACCATAGCATGCATGCATGTTTTTTAGATAATCAATAATAGGTCCTAAACATGATTTTAATGTATGATATGATACATGAAAAAGGTGAGATATATTTCTTTTATAGGCCAAAAGTAGAGAAAGAAGAAGCACATAGTTAAAAAGACAAAGAAATGACCAAAATAGCCTCACCAAACAAATAAATAAAAGACAAAGGTTGGGTATTTTGAGGTCATTCATTTCAACTTAACGACTGAAGTTAACATATCGCAAATCCGAGACATGTTAAAACCACAGTGACAGATTTGATACCAAAATGAAAAATTGACTAAATTCGTATTACCTGGTTTATTTAGTTAACTCATAAAGTAATGATACTAAGGTATGTACTATGAAAAACTTATGTCATTTGTTAGAACCTCTTCAACTAAATGGTTTTGGTTTCTAAGTCACGTTTTAAGATACAAATATCTAGTCTCGTTCAAAAAATTTATGTAACATATCAAAACAGTAAATTGGAAGAAAATATATACGTGACATGTTAAAATATTATAATTTTGTGCTAAATTTGACTCGATTTTTTGATTGATTGCTTATTAGGAGGTTAACATAGAGAATGAACAGCTTATGAGGTTCATTGTCATGGGACAAAAAAGCCTTCCTGATCCAACTAGCAAAAAGAAAGGCAAGCCTTATTGGGGATTTGTTGAGATGGTTACAACCAACATTCAAGATATCAAGGATTGCACTCAAGGAGGTTTATGTTATTTTTAGTTTGTTTATTGTAGAGCAGATCGGTTTAAAGTTAGTCGAAATATGTTTTTTATTTGTTAGATATATGTTTGAGAGGAATATGAACAAAGACAGGGGGACACATGGGCCAAAAACTCAAAGCCTCCACAAGAGCATAAGGCGAAGGCGTAATACCGTATACTAAGGCACCAACTAAAAAAGATAAGAAAAAATGCACACCCATCTGATCTAAAAAACTGGAATTCCCCTCGACGGAAGTGAAGCATCGAAACAACACCTCAGAGGCCTTTAAAGGTGCCCAAGATGCTCAAGAAGGACGAAACTATTCAGGGGTCCTCAAGAGAAATAGGAAGCGCTTCGTGTTTCCTAGCTCTCAAGAGCGGTTTGGAACCTGCTTTATCCCCATGTTGTTGATCCACCTACTCTAAACTATCAATGGTGTGAGGTTTTTGTGATATCAGCTTCTGATAACATACGCACAGAGCTGGATTGTAGGAACGTTCACGAGGAATTTCTTGCTCTGTCCTTAATAAATACTTTGGTGCACTTATGCGCTTCAAAAAGGCATTTGGGTTGAAATATTATAGTTGCAATGTTCTTACAACATCAGCTAGAACTGTATATATCCATGTACAACGTCCCGTAAAAACCTTCCCCTTGGTGTCCTGTATAAATATGCATGTTGTAGGACCCGTGTATGTGTATATATAAGTATGTAACAATATGTGAATGAATGTATGACTGGTTGTTTTCTACGTATGGTTGATCCCTGCGCCTTTCCGCATTTTGGACGTGATTAGTTACACCCTCGTTTATAATAGTGATGCACAATTACTTCTTTCTGTCGTAACTGGGCAGTGGCCTTCCTTTTGTTCTTTGTTCATATCTGATTTTATGTGAGCCTTTCCCGGCACAAAACTCTTTCAAAGGTTCTTTTTGAAAGATTTTGTACTCGTCCAGTGATGCTGTTCACAGTAACACATTTGTGGGTATCATGGATATTGAAAAGGGTGTTCGCTACTGTACATTTGAGTCTATCTCTAAGGAGCTTAGCTAAGCTATGTTAAATCCACTCAAAACTGGAAATCATATTTGAATCGTAGTTCTTGCGAACAGTGGGATCTGTAAAAGTGGGATTCGTAACAACGGGTACCCCGCTTAAAATGGTCTATTTTAGAGTATTGGGTCAGTTCATTTACGGGTAGGCTCAAAATGGGTAATTTAAAAGTATGTGTCAGTCCATGTTTACGGGTACCGAGCTCAAAATGGGCCAATTAAGTATGCGTCAGTCCACGTATCGCAAAATGGGTCATTTAAAATTTTGGGACAGTCCAGCTTTGTGTTGACCGTGAACACAATACTGTCCATTTTCTAGAACTTCGTAAAAAGACCTATGTGGTAACTACAAAGGAGCATAATTTTCTACAATTATAACAAATCATTAAACAAAAAGTTTTGATGTTTTTTTCCCATTTGACCTGTTTCAGATATTGCAGAAGCGAAATTGATACATGCACAAGTAGATGCAGTATCTACCTCTATCTAAAGCGACAAACAGGTTTTCAAAGGCATCTTTTTAGCTCTATATATGTCGTTAATTCTTGTGTGTATTTGATCTATGTTCAACCCTTGGAGCTTGTTCACCTTATAAAACTACCATACAAAACACAACAATCCCATCAGCATAACCAGTAAAAACATACACGGGACTAAACCTTTTAAGAATTGGTTAACGATCTGGATGTGAATGAGTCAAATTACTTCTCCCTAGGTCTATTAGTGAACCTTCTCTCCAGGGATTATGAAACTAGAAATATTCTTGTTATTGCTTCGACTCATATTCCCCAAAAAGTGGATCCCGCTCTAATAGCTCCGAGGACGACGGCGAGGACGGAGAGGATGAGGACGATAGTTAGGAGATGTTGGGTAAGTATATATATGCTATTTTGTGTCTTAAATATGTGTGTTTTGGAACTTGTATCTGTCTGCACCCATAAAGTTGAATATTTGTTTCCCCGTACATTTAGAACTTGTTATCTAGTGAATATTGACTTGTATCTTGCGGATAATGCAAGATTGTGACTTCTCCCCACCCGTTTGTTTATGTGCTATTTTGTTTATTCGGATTTTGGACGTATTTAGCGTTATTATATCAAATGCGTTGATCGTATTGTGTTTTGGATACAAGTTGTAATGTATTTTGATAGATTATATATTGGTTTACACAGGTTTGTGTATTGGTAGATTTTTTCCCGAAAAATTTTGTAAAAAATATGGATATAGCCTGCTGTGCAGGCAGTCCAAAAAAAATGCATAAACTTTTCCCGGAGAACATCTCGCCGGGAAAGGTAAAAAAAAATTTATTGCAGCCTCCTCCGTCGACATGTCGCACCATAGAAAATAATACCCAAAAATAGTGTATGCCCGGGAAACTTAACACAACCGACAAAATTCCTATTATATTTGAAAATTAAATTTATTAAAAAACTTTCCCGGGCAACATGTCACCCGGGATTCGTCCTAAATAATTAATTAATCTAACATCAATTTTAATTAGTGATTTTATAAATCAATTATCCCGGGCGACATGTCGCCTCGGAAAACCCTCCCACGTGGCACCATATTGCTTGACTGAAACCACGTGGGCCCGACGCTGTCACTCAGGAACGTATCCCCTTCAAGCTTTTCTGCTCAACTTATCCCGGGCGACATGTCGCCCGGGAAACGCATCCCCAGCGACAAGTCGCCCGGGATACCCTGGTTTTGTCGCTGGGGAAAATGGCAACTGTTGTAGTGTGCTTTGACGTATGAGTGATCTATGTTTATTCATTAACAAGACTTTTCTATGCAGCTTTCAAAACAAGTATTTGGTGCTTCAAAAGTAGCAGCCACATCTAGTACGCCAAAACTGGAGTTGCTCAAAAGTTTAGGCGCTGATGTAGCCATTGATTACACAAAAGAGAACTTTGAAGAACTGCCAGACAAATATGATGTTGTATATGATGCCATTGGTAAGTCGTTGTTGTAATTATGTTACAATTGATAATCACACACACATTGATAATGTGAGTGTGCTTATTGGGTCAAAAAAGATTTGACGGTTGAAAGTGAGATGATCATTATCTTATTGGTTGCAGGGCAAGGGGAGAAAGCAGCGAAGGTGGTGAAGGAAGGTGGAAGTGTAGTCGTCCTAACTGGTGCAGTGACACCACCAGGTTTCCGGTTTGTTGTGACCTCAACCGGTTCCACGTTGACAAAGCTGAACCCGTATTTAGAGAGTGGGAAGGTGAAGGCAGTAATTGACCCAAACAGTCCGTTTCCATTTGACAGAGTGAAAGAAGCTTTCTCATACCTTGAAACTAATAGAGCTACTGGAAAGGTTGTTGTATATCCTGTTTCTGAAGAGTATATTTTGGAAAAGCTAGCCAAATAAGTGTAAGCAAACATGTGCCGAGTGTGTTTAATAATTGACATTTTAGGGCAGTTTCAATGACTTGTTTGTTCATGTTTTAGCTTATGTATACCATCTTCCTTCATACTTTGAATTGGATTTAAATTGCATGATTGATAGAGTTAAAACTGTGATAAAAATAGAGGAAACTTAGCAAAACAAATGGGTTCTAAACGGTATCCTCATATTCCTCATCAAAGCCACTTAACAACAAAATCTAATGTCGCGAGTATAAAGCATCATGACCCTAGAAGAATCTACATATCACTAATCATGCGGTCCTAGATCAACTGTGAAATTTAGTATATGTAAAAGAGAACCTTTACAATTTTGTGGGGAGCATACAATTGCTCCAGTTATCCAACATTTATTTGCCCTACATTTGAGTGCTTATTACATTATAATTTATATGAAAATAACTGAATGAGAAGACAAGTAAAGTATTCTTATCTTTATCCTAATAAAAGTTATTTAGACTATAAAACATGCAGCTTGAACGGTGTCCTAATCCTCCCCTTAATCTCTAATATATCACATGAAAACCTGTAAAGCATGCATGTATATACTATTTGACAGCGAGAGAGGGTGAAACTGTGAACTAAATAATCTCGATATTGCTTCTTATGTAAATAGTGAAATGTAAAGGACTAAACTTGTTAGGTAGATAGTTTATAACCGTCATTCGGTTAAAGGTAGTTATGGAAGTTAGTTAGTTAGTTAATTCGGTAATGTTTATACCGAATATACACAATGGTTCGCCTGTGAACCTATATATACAGCATAGATATTACGTTCAAACGTCAGACGATATACACATTATTATTCAGTAAATTTTCAACTTGTATCGACTATACTAGGGACAACAATTGGCATCAGAGCCTACGTTAGTTCGTACGCTTGTTTGATTCCAAGAACAAGTGAACGAGAAGAAACAAACACGCTGGGAACAATCTTTTTTCAGTGGGAATACGCATTGTTTCGAAGAAGAAAATGATGCTTGAATAATTTGAATACGCAAGGGAGATAGTGCACGATCAATACTTGTGTGGAGTTGCAAATGTAAACGTCAAACGTATTGGTGGGAGACATTGTTGTGATTTCTGGAACGCGACAAAAAGGAAGGACGAGACAATATTGTATAGAACTTTGTTGGTGACTACCTAACGCGGCAACAAAAGGAGAAAACTTTGTGGATTGATGGAGCGCGACACAAAGGGAAGAAAAGGAAAAGTTCTTGACGCTTAGAAGGATAGCGTGGTACAAGAAGGAAGAGGCTAGCGAGAAAAAGACTTTTGTGGGCTATTGTAACGCAACATAGAAGGGATAAAACTTTGTGGAAACCGGTGGTAAACAAACACAAAGGGAGAAAAAGGAAAACGCCTGTAAGCGTAAGGTTTAAGGGTTGTTGTGGACGTGGTTTGCAAGATAACCGAGAAAGAACAAGAAGAAAACTTGTTTGTGGAAAACGCCTTGGAGCGACACAAGAATAACAACAACAACAAGTAAAGAAAAACAAACTATCGGTGTGTTAATTTTAAAAAAATACCAAAAGATTTTATGGTTTTGTATGGAAAGCGATTTGGAATTCGAAAAAAAAACAACAACAAGAAAAGATTTGTTTGGTTTGTTTAGTTTGTTTGGAAGGGTACCGAGAACAAGGAGAGTTCTAGGGCACGTTTGAGAAATACAAATTCAAGTCGACACACAAAAGGGAAACAGCAACGTGAGAACAAGTGTGGAATACCAAAAAAGGAAAAAAAGATACTCGTTTGGTTTGTGGGTAAAATCAAATTCGACACACAAAAGGGAAAAGGAAACCGAGAACCATTTTTGTAAATTACGAATTGATTTGGAGACAAAAAAACAACAACGAGACAACGACAATATTTGTGGTGAACATCGAAAGGAAAAAGAGAAAGTTTGTTGGGATTTGATGATACTAACGCAAACAAAAGGAACCGAAAAACGCTGTGGGTATAATCGTTTACATACCGACACAAAGGGAATACAGTTGTGTTTTAACACAACATTACGGTTAGAAATCAAAATTTCTAGATTTCTATCATATTATTAGTATAGAAATATTATTTTCGTATTACTAGGATTCCAGAAAACTATTTTCGTTCCCGTAATACTAGGAGATACCATATTAGTAAGAAAATCCCATACGTTAGAAAGTGAAGATCATACGCACAAATAGGATGACTATTGAAGATCTTAACAGTGCTTTGATAACACAAAAACCTGTAGCACCAATCACTCACTATCAATACCCCACGTTAAAATTGACAAATTACACCGTTTGGGCTATCCAAACTAAAGTTATACTTGAAGCACACGGTTTATGGGAAATGATAGAACCTAAGGAAAATACGCAAGTAAATGAGAAAAAGGACAAGGCAATGATTGCCTTCCTATATCAAGCGTTGACCAAAGACGTGATATTACAAGTCGCGGGGTGTGAAACAGCAAAGGAATTATGGGAATCGTTAAAGAAGAGACACGTTGGAGAAGAGAAAGTACAGTAAGCACGGATACAATCATTGATGATTGGATTTCAAACACTTCAAATGACGGAAGACGACACAGTGGATGCATTTACGGCTAAACATAACGGCTATGCCACCAAGGCAAAAGAATTAGGAAAGACACTTGATGAATCACTCTTAGTATGAAAACTATTAGACTCTACACCAAATTGATTCATCCAAATAGTAGCATCCATAGAACAAACAAATGATCTTGACGATATTACCCTAGACGAGATCGTTGGAAAACTCAAGGCATTTGAGGAAATGATAAAAATCCGAAAAGGACGACAAGTGGAAAGCCAGGAAAACTTACTATTTGCACATGGCGAACACTCGAGAAAAGGAAGGCGATTTAGTAAACGCGGAGGTAGATCAAAATTTTCACAAGGAAACTGGCAAAGTAATAGAAACAAATATGACTCAAATGAGGAAAGCTCGACTCATAAAGGAAAGTCAAATAGGAATAAACGTGAGCAGGATATGAGCAAAGTATGATGTTACAAATGTGGAAAACTTAGACATTATAAGAGAAACTGCAAAGGAACATCGACACCTCAGGAACAATCAAACCTTATCTTGGAAGACGATGAACCATCACTATTCATGACTATACACAAAACTGAACACGAAGAAGTTTTGTTGAATAAAGGACAAATTCAACCCGGAAAATATGCTACAACATATGCAAGCATATGGTATTTAGATAATGGTGCATGTAACCATATGACGGGTACTAAGAGTCATTTTAAGGATATTGACAAAAGTATAATTGGACGCGTTCGCTTTGGAGATGGATCATATGTGGAGATAAAGGGTAGAGGCTCTATATTGTTAGGTTGTAAGAACAATGAACAAAAGATAGTATCGGATGTATACTACTATAGGATCCCTAGATCATTCCATGGATTAATCACAAGATCAATAGCACAAAAGATTAAACATTAAAGAACTTTTAGATTGCTAACTTTGTATGACAAGAATAAGAAATTGTTGATAAAGGTTGAAAGATCGAAGAATCGACTTTATAGTATTAGACTACAAATAGAAGCACCTATATGTCTCTTAGCAAATGTAGATAACCAAGCATGGTTATGGCACGCTAGATTAGGTCATCTGAATTTTGATGACATCAACAAGATGACAAGAAAGGGTCTAGTGGAAGGGATACCAAGAATAAATCATGCAGGACAGATTTGTGATGCATGTTTATTAGGAAAACATAGTAGAACACCATTTCCAAATCAAGATCAAGTTCAGATCAAAGAACTGTTGGACTTGTTATGGCGATCTCTGTGGTCTATAAGTCCAGCCACAACAATTCTGGAAAGAAATTCATTTTAATGTTAGTGGAACGTTTGTACACGCCACTTCTCACACCCTCAAATACATCTTCTAAACAGCCCATCAACTTTCTTTATTTTCATGTGGGCCTACTTTCTGACAACGAAAGACCAGGCATTTAGCACTTTCAAGGAATTTAGACAACATATTGAAATGGAGACGAGAATGAAATTAAGGATGCTAAGAACATATAGAGGAGGTGAATTTACATCTAATGAATTCACCAAGTATTGTAAGGAAAATGGAATAGCATGACAGTTGACAGTACCTTACTCACCACAACAGAATGGAGTAGTGGAGAGAAAAAATAGAACAGTGTTATCAACTACGAGGAGTATGAAGAAAGCGATGAAGTTACCTTTAACATTTTGGGCGGAAGCAGTTAAACACGCCCTTTACATACTAAACAGGGTACCTACAAGAGCCCTGGTAGATAAAACTCCATATGAAGCATCTTACAACAGAAAACCAAATCTAGAACACCTAAGGATATTCGGATGCACAACTTATGCCAAGATAACAATACCTCATTTGAAGAAGCTGGATGATAGAAGCATACCAATTATTTACTTAGGAGTAGAGGAAGGATCAAAAGCATGTAGGTTATATGATCCAAAAGGAAAGAGGAAACATGTTAGCAGGGATGTAAGGTTTATGGAAACAAAACCGTGGGATTGGGATAACAACAGAGAGGAAACAAGTACACAAGACTCTTTTTGGGCAAGTTTTGTGGTAGAAGGAGTCGACAATGGAAACACTACACAAGTCAACTCAGAATCCAATGACAATAACTATGAGGAACAGCAACCAATTACTGCTCCAGACTCTCCAATCACCCCACCAACATACACTTACAACCCAGACTCGGAAGAGGCAGAAGAAGCTACTAGTAGTTCTACAAAGAGATCAGAAAATGGATTTGATGATACATCAGTACGAGGTTTCAAAGATTTAACAGAAATATATGAGAATGCACGTGATGTTGAAACCAAAAATCTATTATTTACGAAAGAAGAACCATGTAACTATAAGGAGGTATCGACAGATAAGAAGTGGATTGAGGCCATGGAGATTGAACTGGATTTAGTCAACAAGAATAACATATGGACTCTTACTACTTTGCCTACGAATCACAAGGCAATAGGACTCAAATGGGTTTTCAATACCAAGAGGGATGCAAAAGGAGAAATCATCAAATACAAAGCAAGATTAGTAGCAAAAGGATGTGTACAGGAACAAGGAATAGACTTTGACGAAGTATTTGCACCAGTTGCATGCATCAAGATAGTTCGTTTGATATGTTGCACTAGCTAGCATTCATGGATGGCAAGTACATCATTGATGTAAAAATCAGGCATTTTTTACATGGAGATTTGTAGGAAGAGTTTAGTGTTACACAACCTGATGGTTTCAAATAACAAGGAAATTCAGGGGAAAAGTTTACAAGCTCACTAAAGTTTATATGGTAAGGCAAGGCACCAGAGCATGGAATCCTGTGAATCTTGATCAAACCTTAAAGTCATTAGACTTTAAGAAATGTAATCTCGAACAAGCAGTTTACACGAAGAGAAGCAAGACTTCTACACTTATAGTTGGAGTCTACGTAGATGACTTGATAATCACAGGCACTCCAAGGAAGGAAATCGACTTATTTAAATCCTAGTTGAAAGACAAATTTGAAATGAGCCATTTAGGATTGTTAGCTTATTACCTTGGGATAGAAGTTACTTAGACAGGAGGAGAGATTACAATCAAGCAGACATGATATATCAACAAGATCTTGAAAGAAACAACTATGATGGACAGTAATGATACGAAGATACCAATGGATCATCGAGAGGGTCTAAGTTGGTTCAAGGCGGTGGAAGATTGGAAAACTCAGTTGACGCAACCTATTACTGAAGTTTAATTGGAAGTCTCAGGTATCTACTACTTACAAGACCAGATCATAGCTACTCAGTTGGACTACTCAGCATATTTATGCAAGACCCAAAGGATCATCATCTGAAGGCAATAAAGCAAGTAATCCGATACATCAAAGGAACAAAGGAGCATGCATTATTATACAAGTAAGAAGGCTGGCAGCATAGATTACAGGTTACAGCGATTAGTAGTTATGGAATCAATACGGATCAAGGAAAAGGAACTACTGGAATAGTATTTAATTTGGAGAGTTACCTATTACCTGGTGCACTCAGAAGCAACCAACAGTAGCACTCTCATCATGTGAATTAGAATTCATGGCGGCTACTAGAGCGTGTCAAGCCTTAAAGGTAAATCGGGCTTACTTCAGTTGAATAACAGGTTGGAAGAAAAAAAGAATAAAGATGAAGGTCGTTAACATTTTCAGTAATAACACTCGTCTGGAACACAATTTTTTCATGGAGAAGCAAGCACATAGGACATTCACGCTCATTTCATTCGGGAATGCGTTAGGAGAATGGACACATCAATGTGGAAAACACGTCAGTGGTGATTTAAAAAAGAGCCAGATATTCTAACTAAAGCTATTACAAGACTAAAAGTTTGTGACTATGCGACAAACGCTCGGAGTTTAAGACTTAGAACGAAGCAACGATCAAGATTAGGGAGGTGAATATGAACTAAATAATCTCGATATTGCTTCTTATGTAAATAGTGAAACGTAAAGGACTAAACTTGTTAGGTAGATAGTTTATAACCGTCATTCGGTTAAAGGTAGTTATGGAAGTTAGTTAGTTAATTAATTCGGTTATGTTTATACCGAACAGACACAATGGTTCGCCTGTGAACCTATATATACAGCATACATATTACGTTCAAATGTCAGAAGATATACACATTATTATTCAGTAAATTTGCAACTTGTATCGACTATACTAGGGACAACAGAAACATCATAATCAAGAGACCAGGTGTCAAAACTGCACTTAACAAAGTTGTAATATCCTCCTTTTAGGGAAAGTGTTTTGTTCATAACTGCTGCTTTAACAAAGGGTAACTTAATAGGTTCCCCAAAGATACATTCACAGCCTCCTGTATTTTTCACTTTATTCAGGAAAAATTAAGTTTGACTTCAGTAAGAATATTTTAAATTTGTTTTCTACTTTACCATCTCACACTTGGCTGGAATTGTTCTGCAAAATTCAAATCCTTAAAATTTGGCTTGCCACCTTGCTTTTAGCAGTGGAACATATTTTTACCCAAACCTCAATGAAGTCGCTGGTCATATACAATATGGTACTCGATTCAGTGACTTGTACTAATGACATAAAGTTACAAGAAAATGAGGAAAATACCGTCTCGTTACTAATGAAATAAAGTTGCTTACGAAGATGTAGTCCCATCGTCCGGGATAGACATGAGCCCTTTAACCACCCCCCCACCCCCCCCCCCCCCCACCCCCCCCCCCCCCACAGCAGCTGTGTCCAATTACTAAAATGTACTCCATCCTGAAGACCCACAATTTACCATAAAAACATAAATTCTTTAGACTGATAGAGCAAAAATTAAGTATGGGATAGATGTCCCAACATGTAGGATTATAGCTAGAAAGGGTTGTTTAACACTGTATCACCTTCAGATGCAATACTACTGCATATTCAATAGCTGCCCCTACTCCCGAGTACTTTATCTGCATAAGGAATCAATTATTCAAAAGGATTATAGTTAACTGTTGCATTGTTAGGCTTAAATGATGCAATATGGTTTGACTATTTAATAATATGAAAATAAACAACACCTTGTCACATGGGGGGACCACTTAAAAACCCGTACCTTGTTTCTTTGTAATCTAGCTCCTTGCTAGTTTTTCTTTTATTATATTTTCTGCCGTTCAAAAAAAAATTAGTGAATTTTTAAATTTTATTTTAATAATTACTAATAATAGTAAGTGTGTAGTCTTAAAAGTTTTAAAACTTTTAAAAATAACTCATAAATGCTTTATATATAGTAGAGATAGAGATGGTCGTTTCTCAAATAATTATGGAGATATTAGTTAATATATATTTAGAGGCCAAGTAGGTACGTTGCTAGCTAGTATTTTATTAGTTGTAAATGGTAAATGGTAACGTGTGATTTTTGTTTTTTTTATACTTGGTTTTTGACTCGACATTGCGAGCCGACTAATTTCAGGGTGATTATCCTTTTGGATAGCCCGGAGTGGGCGCAGGTGAACCTCTGTGGCCAATGGGGGATTAATTCTCTCCTTAGGGTTCGAACCCAAGACTTCTTGGCACTTTCGTCCTAAAAAGCTAAGTTTTTACCGCTGAGTCACCCCATTGGTTCGCGTGATTTTTGTTATTCAAGGTCCCAAAGACTATTCTGCTTCTAACGATTATCATCGACCTTTGTCCTTCTACAGTTTTGCTTAATTTTTTTTATGTCAGCTAAAACGTTTGACATCATTTCTAATTGCTACCTATATACATTTGGAAACTTGCATTGGATATTTGAAATTTGTAGTTTTTTTGTCTTTTGACATGCTTAGAGCATCCACAATGGTGGTTTAAGAATAAGTCTAAGAAATTTTGAAGAGGTCTAAATTTTTTTACACCATAGTAAGCAACTATTTCAAGTCTAGGTGGCATGAAAATGTCTAAGATTTTGAAGACGTTTAAAAATTAATGACATTGCATTACATGACAAGTTTATAAACCACCAAAAGCTTTATATATAGTGGAATGAGGTTTATAATATGAAAAGCTTTAAAAACTAATGACATTGTATGAAGTGTCAACTTTATAAACTTTTTGATAGGTTTACCATTGTGGATGCCTTTAGCTCAAAATATTCGCTTTCAAAGTTTTAAGCTATAAATGCCCTCGATATACAAAGTAGGGTTTTTCTAACTTGTACTATGGTTGCACAAGTTTAGAGCATTGAATAAAACAATAATTTCCTTAAAAAACTTGATTTCTATATAAAACAACTAGTTTTAATGTCCGTGCACGCACGGGGCTTAGACATTATGTTTTTTTAAACTAAATGTATATTTTTATTTTTTTCTGTTTTATAAGTTATGTTATAGAGTATTATCGAAATATATGAAAATAATCATTAAATCTTGAGTAAACTGCAAAAATCATCCATGTGGTTTGTAGTTTGTGGCATTAATCATCCCTAGCCGATATTATTGGCAATAATCATCCCTGAGTGGCAAATGTCCGGCAAAAATCATCCTTATTGGGGATGATTTTTGCAAAAAGTTTAACAAAAAGTTTTGCTTCACCACTCGGGGATGATTAGTGCCAATAGTATCGGGTAGGGATGATTAGTGCCACAAACTACAAACCACAGGGATGATTTTTGCAATTTACTCTTTTATTAATATACAAAATGCTTTTGTTATGGCTACTAACGAGGATTTTGACTATTGTTGTGGTACTATATCCTGTTTTGCTACAACTTACTAAGTACTAACTTGGTATTCAATGATAGTCATCTAACATCACATATGCAATTTCAACACACTTTAATGAATTAAAGAACATGGTAGCTCAGTGAGATGGGCCTTGTTTAGATCAGATACAATAATTCATACGGCTTTCGCAGGTCGAATATGGTTTTGCTTGCCTACTCAAGAATTTAATTGTAGAGAATAAATATATAAGTTGAGTCAGGCTTATTTTGTAAACTGATAACCCGAATCACCCGACCCGATAACACCCGACAAACCGATACCCAACCTGATAACACCCCTAAATGTGTATATTTTAAATTACTAACCTTTCCACTGTGTTGCTCAGATAGAAACTGTTTGAGGTCTTTTTCTTGTCTCGTTTGTATGAATCGAATATGTATCCCGTCCTTGTCTTAGGGCAAATTAAAAATAAGACCCAGTGAGAACTACACAGAAAGTTTAAACATCTTAGTATAAACAATGCATGTTAATTAAAACTATATTATAACAAGAAAATAGCGTACTCTTGCAAATACGGTGCAAGGAATATCTCTTTCTCTTTATGTGCTTCAACAGTAGCGAGAATATGCTTTATGGCAAAATTACTCTCTTGATCGCACACACGCCCTTGGATAATCGTGGGATTGAAAAATGCACAGGTGTTGAACTCTTCCTTACTTACCATCTCAAACAGGTGCCTAGATCAAGAATATAATAATTATTATAATTGATTAGAAAGAATTTATGTTATAGTAATAATTATTAAAACATTAACAAACTTACATGCACCACCAATGAAGTATGGTGCCATCAATCCAATCATTCGTCATCCAACCTAATAACGACTCATATTCAACAGACTCGTAAAAGGTTTTGTCATACATTCCATCAGGAGATGCAACATGGATCTGTTCGTTTCGGTCTTTGCGGTTTATGAAACGATTAGCTAAGGCTTGAATTTTTTGTGGCCTATTTGGAAACTTCGCCATAGCTCTTTTGATTGTTTTTTATGGCAATGGCTCCTCAATCTACATTAACAAACCATTTTATAATACTATCAATTAGTTGCAGGTACTTTATATATTAACTAATATAGATATGAAGTTTGAGTATGATATGATTAATCCAAAACTACCATCTGCTGGTGACAATGTTCAGTCAATGGTGCTTGTGATGGCACAAGTTCATTAATCTACATAAAAAAACCATTTACTCATATCAATTACTTATGAATATAGATAGGAATAGTGTGGTTGCAAAACTTCAATGATTGCATATCTATAAACAAATCTGATGTAGTTTTATGGAAAACGACTCCATGTACTTTAACCTACGTAATCCACATGTGTATATAGAGTATAATGATTGAGTGTTTATCGGTGTATGGCGAACACGCGCACATGCATTTTGATATCTCGATGGCCCATCACTATTACTGCAACCAACCTTATCATTAAGTCTCCAAAGCTTAGAAAAACATGTTGAGTTGCTCTTTTTACTTAGCTTGGGAGGTTGTTTTCTGCACATACAGAATGGTCCCATACTCCTTAGACACACCTCGTGTCCCAAAAACCTTCCATTTTTTGCCTTTAATCCTTTCCTTTTTCCACCATCGCCTTTCAAAGACGATCCTTCTACTGCCGACCTAACATGCTTCTTTAGGAAAACAAACGCATCTCGACCATCACTATTACTGCAACCAACCTTATCTTTAAGTCTCCAAAGCTTAGGAAAACATGTTGAGTTGCTCTTTTTACTTAACTTGGGAGGTTGTTTTTTCCGCGTATAGTATGGTCCCATAGCAACGCTTTCTATTCTGTCGTATGCTGACGTGGAAGACAAAGCTACTTGATCCGATTCAACAAAAACTTTATTTACTTGAGGATTAATAGATAGTAGTGGTTTTCGTTCTTCATGAGATAATAAATTTTGATCGAATAACGGAAATATTGGATGGATATCTTTGTTTTTCAAAGCTTTGTTCGATGAAATAGGTGTATTGTTTTCATCTAGATACATAAATGTAAATTCTTCGTCGTTTTCATGGTTGAAGTACTCTTCGTTGTCTTCACAATCTAAATATTCTTCTTCATCGTCGTCATCAGGTTAATGTTATGTGTTATTTGTTATTTGTTGTATTTAATTCCATAATCATGCATATGTATAATAAGAAGAATAAATCGAACACAAAAAAAAGACGCTTGAGAGTAGACGAAAGCAATGGAATACTGTGGAACTTGATCTTCTACCGAAAGAGATGTTTGAATTTTTTGTGTGTCTAATGGGTGAGAAACTTTTCCCCTATTTATAGTGAGAGATTGAGTAGGAATCAAGGTAAAGATTACATAATCAAATCTCCCATGCCAAATTATGGTAATAAATTAATTATTAACTAAACAAATCAACACAATTATATTAGGTGGAGAGTTTTATTGGATACAAAATATTGACTTTGTATTAAGGAGCCATCCTCCAAATATCTATCTAAAAGTAATCACTGGCTAAAATTAAAAGCATTTAAAGTATTTCACATATTATTTATACTTAAATATTTTTAAAAATGTTGATCGCCTTAAACGAAAAAAATATACCTCACGACGAGCATGTTAATTATCTTTCTATAGATATCGACTTTGATACTACTTTCGATAATGTTTCTTTTTCATTTTTGGCACTTTTTTTTGTTTTTATGTCTTTTTTCGTTGTTGAAACTTGCCTGAAAATATCATATGTGATAACACGCTAATTTATATATTCGTATAAAATCACATTTAACTTCAATATATGATACTTGTCCACTAACATAACCTGCTAGGTATTGGTGTAAAGTACCCGCCATGGTGGATTTTAAATGAGACTGACATAGGGTTACCCCCTGTAATTAAAAACCCATAACATTACCAAAACTATACCTTCTTTAAAAACCAAGAACAAATTTAAGGTAAAACACAAAAAATACACTATGTTCTTTTCACCGTATTGTGAACTTCATTAGTGCCCTGAGATTTCGTTAGCACATTCAAATCAAAACTAAGCTTCTCCATGATTAATCGAGGAAGAACAGCCTCAAGGATTGCATGTGTGAGAGGGATCTGAAGAAGGAGGGATGATCGATGTAATAAAACGGGAACTATAAGTCAAAGAGTCGAGTGTATAAGGCACCTAGCTTATGTTAGGTGTATGGTATATGTGAATGGACAAAATTTCCGTAGATGGTAGTACTAGTTAACGGTGAATTGGATGGAAAATCGGTTAAAGGACCACTCAACCAAATTTGGACAACCACAGGAGCGTTGGTGTAATTAAATACATTTTAGGATCAAAAGTGCAATTTCGTGTAAACCACAAAGACCAAACATGTAATTAACTCTAGTAAAACAAGAAGAAAATTGTGGTTACAAGTCGGTTTATTATTTCTCATTATCTTGAGTTATAATCATGATGCATCATAAAATGGTTAAAGCGCCGTTAAAAGATGGAAAAAATCCTTGATATATGATTGTGGAGCACGAAATTATTTGCACACACAAGAAATATTACAAAGAAAAAATATAAAAAGAATGTAAATCGTAACAAACAAATAAACATGAGGTACATGAGAAAAAAATGTCCAATAATGTGACATAAACAACTTATTTCCAACTTACCGGAAAAGGGTTTATATACATTCTTTCCGGTCATTGCAAACCAAGTTGTTTGTGCAACATTTCAAATTAAATATAACCAACCCTCTACGTTTTTAGTTATAAACACATTCATGTTTTGCTAATGAATCAATGTGGTATAAACGAAACCTAATTTTCTTTTGTTAAGTTTCATATCCGAACACCTTGTTTGTATGCATGAACCGTTCATATTTCACCTCTTCTAAACTAAGGATTTATGGGGCTTTAAGTATCTTTTCGTTAGCTTCATATTATTAATCATAATAAGCACAAAATAGTATATGTCCTATTAAATGCGTTAACAAATTCTTTGAAAACGCATAAAGAATACGTTGATATTGGGGGACGCATTGTATGCTTTATTACGGTTAATAAAGTCCATAAATTTCATTATTGGGGCACACGTTCGTTCTATGTAGGGATCGCAATGAGTTGGATTTAGGGATTGCATTTATCCTTGTCCCTAAACCCGATTATCAAAGTCTTTTTTAAATCCGCCTCAATCCTCATTGAGGGTTTAATTAGAGCGCTCTATTGGTGCGCGATGCTTCTCCAAACCAGCCCCGTGCTAATCGGGATTTAATCGGGGTGTTTTATTTGGGAGCGATTCTCGACCAAAGCCGCATCATTTCACATATATTATTATTTTCACAACTTTAGCAATAGCCTATTAATAATCAAAAGTAAACTGCAAAAATACATCCTTTATGATTTACACTTTCTAACATCTTTCTAAACACATTCAAGTTTTGCCAATGAATCAATGTGGGATAAGAAAAAACCTACTTTTCTTTGGTTAAGTTCATATCCGAACACCTTGTTTGTATACATGAAATGTTCATATTTTCACGTCTTCTAAACTAAGGATTTGTGGGGCTTTAAGTATCTTTTCATTTTTTTAACGGTAGGTTAGTAGTTAGTGATTCAAGCCCACCGTGACATACAATTAGGCAGTATGCAAGGCTCGAACGTTCGTCTTAGGGGATAAACCTCACTTCTCCTTCTATTTATTTCCGGCCCTTGAAGGTCCATGGTGAGACTCGAACCAGAGATCTCACCAAAGATACCACTCAAGTTTACATTGGTGGCAATGAGCTAGCCCCTTTATTATCGTAATAAGCATAAAATAATAGTTTGTGCTTAATATGATTAATTATGGGTGATCATGGGTTCGTAAACCATGCCAGACCGAGGCCAAGATATTTTTTTTTTTTTTTCTTTTTATTTTTTTTTTTTTTTTTTATATTTTTTTTTTTTTTTTTTTTTTTTTTTTTTTTTTTATGGACCTGACCAAAACCGACTTTGTCCAAACGCTGGACCGAGTACCTAATCGAAATGGTCCGGTCTGGGTCGGTCCGGTCCGGTCCGGTCCAACAAACCATAATCGTCGGGTTTTTTGTAATACCGGACAGAGGATCGAATTTAAGGAAAAGCATGGACCGAGGACTAGACCGAAATATGTTCAGTCCGTTCCTATCGACGGTCTAATTTGCTCGACCCTTGAAACTACTATATGTCTTGATAAACGCAGTTAATAAAATTCTTCGAAAACAAGCATAAATAATATGTTGATATTGGGGCACACGTCGTATGTTATATGCATGTATAGCTCAATTAAGACGCATGAAACTAAAAATCAACTAATACTTGGCGTTTAACATGTTATGGATATTTTTGGCAGTAGACGTATAGATTGTTTGGGAGTTACTAGTAAGAGCACAAGGTATGGTAACACCATTAACACCGCCACATCAGCGCCACATCAGCTTTAACACCATAACACCAACATCCAAAAAACCCAAGTAATCATAACACCATTAACACCACTTTTTAGGACCCACCAATATTTATTTTTTCCCAATTTTTAAAATAAACTATTTTCAATTATTAAATTAAAATAATTTTTTTTACTTATAAAAGCCACAAGTCAAAAAGAAATAAAAGAAAAACCACAAGGACTAAATTGCAAAAAATGTGTCTTCTTCTTCCTTTATCCATTCCACACAGCCACACAAAAGCACACACTAAAACACACAGTCAACACACACAAGCAACACACAGTCAACACACACACCTCACAAAACTATAAAAACGCAAAAAAAAGAAAAAATAAAGAAAAGAGGTTGCAACGCGCGTTGGTGGCTTGACGCCGTGCTCAACGCCGTTGGCCAACGCAGAGGTGGGGTTTGGTAACGCCACCAACGGCGGAGCCACGTAGGCTCAACGCCGAGCACGGCGTTACCATACCCCGTGCTCTAAGTTTACTGTAATTAGATATCTAATGTTCTGTTCATGTTTAGATCAAAACTAATTAATTCTCAGATGTACAAAACATATAGTCAATTTCTTTATCATGAGTTAACATCATGATGCATCATATAATACTTAAGGTGCAGATAAAAGATAGTAAAAAAATCCTCGATAAATCGGTCTCGATCCGGTCGGAGTTTGACCCGATGTTCACCTCTAGCAAGCACCACACTTAACCAAATAAAACACATATAAAAAAAACATATAGGGCGTTTGGTGGCGAGTGGTCTAATGTTGAAAGAAGTGTAAAAAGTAAGAAAAGTAGGGTTGCAATAAGGTAAGTAAGTTAACGTAGAGGGGTTGAATTGAAAGTTTTACACCTTTAATTAGGGGTAATGTGTTGTCGGTGTAAGTTTTCCTATATCATTATTATTCTCTTTATAAATTTTATGTAATCTATTATTATATGATTTGAAAATATTTTAGGCTTGTGTTTATGTTCTAGTTAGGATACGTGAGGTAGTTTGTGGTATAAATATTATGACAATTTATAAAAAAAAAAAAAAAAAAGGATTTTGAAAATGATAAAATTATTTGATTGGAAATATAACATTTGGTTGGTTGGTTGTTACAGAGAGATTTGCATATACATTAGAAACTCGATAAATTAATACTCGATTATTTAATAAACTCTTTAAGATAATATTTTTTGTCGGTCCCGACTCGGGGATAGGGTGCTAAATTAATGATTCGCTAAAATTATAAGATAATACATTTTTGATAATTTCTTTAGACCCCATATAAAATATAAATTAATAATTCCTTATATATAGCATATTACATGAATGATTTATGAAGGTTTCTTGAAAAATGACTCAACTGTCTTTTGTTTTTTGTTGAAATCAATTTCCCCTTGAATCTCGTCTCTAATTTTCCTTACCAGTCATATTCACATGTTCTTGATATTGAAGAATCCATTCATAGAGAGATTTTTCTAGGTCAGGAAATTTTGCCGGTTTGTGTCGCTTAACATCGCCTCTTTCGGGAGCAAGTGAGAGATACTCTAAAGACCGCTTAACTGTATTCGATATTGTCGCTTGACTCACCTGCAAACCATAGTTACTATGAACCCATTCTTGCAATTGCTTTTGAGTGAGACTTGGATTATCCTTGTTGTGCTTGCATAATGCTCTTCGAATCTCGTCTGTCATTGTTGTTTTTTTTCACACCTTTAAGATGGGAAGCCATGTTGTGTGTATGATTTGTTTGTGTTAACCTATTTTGATCTTGTATTTATATAGAAAATATTTTTAATGTCCATAAAGTGATACATTGAACACAAGAAGCATAATAAGGTGGGAGATTGAAGGTTTCTTTCAAATTAGGCCGTTCATTTGATATACATGCATTGTATACAATAATTAAGTGGAAGCTTGAAAGGTGTTTGTAAACTAAGTATTCTACTATAAATTAATAAAATATTAATTAATATATAAATTAATAATTATTAATTTATCGATTAATTCATAAATTTTGGTGGTCCCAAGTGTATTATTTTATAGAGTTTCTACTGTAATAAAAATGGCAAGCACGGCATGTTTTATGATCATTAGCAAAAATGACATTCCTAAATACGAGGCCGAAGTTGGGACTGCCCCTGAGGTATGTTAGTTACTAGAACTGTGTTTCGTTTATCAATTTTAGTCGTATAACTTAGCTCTAAGATTCCCAAACAATTCCACAGTTCCAGTAGGCGGCTGAATACGTTTGTTAGCTTCTTCCATGATTTTATTAACAATCAGAACTCTCTAATCCTTTTAAGATGTCTAGTTTTATCTTTCCGCTAATATCCTCAAGTGGAAATCTATCCAACCCACGACTACAGTGCCTCTACTGCACTAAGAAGGGCAGGCTTGACATGTGACAGGAATGCTTTGACATCAGGACCAACAAATTTCTGTAATGTGCCAATAAGCTTGGCATTTCTAGTAGCAGCGGCATTTTGATTGTAAACCAGTATCTTTGCAGAAATCAGTTAAAAACTTCAGTTCTAGATGTGCAACACCAACATGTCGTACTGCAGATTCTAACAGCCACAACAGTCACTCACTAAAGTCGTCATCTGCAGTACCATCAACAACAATTTCCAATTTCCCTTTGCCAACTTTCTCACTTGAGCAGACTGTTTCACCTTTAAACTAATAAGTTTCAGTTTAACATATTTAATAATCAATCGAGTAATAGTCTCGACATTCCTGCTTTCTTTATCAAACAGTCTTTTATTCCTCTCATTCCTCAAGATGCTCCTTATATCATTGTCATTGTTTAGCTTAACCAATGCATCAAATAATCTTCCAATCATTAGGCAAAGTACTACTTCCGACCTTCCTTTTCAACAAAGTCCATATGTTAAAAGAATAGTTACAGCGGGCAAAAAAATGTCTGTGAGAATCAGGGCATTATTTGCATAAGAGGTGGTTCATCACTCCATTGTTATTTTGAGTTCATTTTATCTTTCATAACAAGCTATTTATTAAATAATCCACTATTTTCTTATCTTTTATCAAGAGTAGTTAGACGAGATTACTCTGGGTAATTAGCTCACCAGTTTCAAGTGTATGCATTGTTTAATGGATTGATAGTATATTAGATAGGTTTATGCACAATTAACCCAATATCAAATTATATCTTCAAGTTTTCTATTTTTTTGCATAACGAGTTTCTAATGCACTCCTATTGCTAACCCCTAGTACCTTGCAATGAATTCTAGAAAAGAGAAGATGCACTATCAGCATCAATTTATCCTACATGCCACTTTGGATATAGTTCAGGATCTTGCATGGACAACAAGTGCTATGTAAGACTCATAATCACTCTCATCGACACTCACAATACAGGGAAAGATTATTTTTATTTATCTCATCTTCTGTGGTTATGTACTTATGGTTAAATTTTCTGGTTTTAGGTTTTTGAATTGTGATCGAAGGTCACGATTTGGTGGTGTCAGTTTACGTGACAGCTGGTCATATCTTTCTTTTCGTAATTTTTTGTTAGTTAGTCCAACATTGCGGTTGTTTTTTACTCGAACAACCACGCTACTTAGAACTGGAATGAGTTTTCAGGTTTGTTTCAATGCCAGGTAAGGCTACAAAAGTTTCATAAGTTGGTATAATCAGTAATTATGTATTTGGAATCTTTTCATTTATTTTTCCCTAAACCAAGCTGTACATACGCGATTGATGCTGCTTCATGACTCTCGTAATGATGATGGAATCAAGAGCTTTTTCCAGGAGGTCCACGAGCTCTACATAAAGGCAAGTTTTTGTGACTTATTGACTGTTTTTGTGATTGTGAGTGCTCTCCTAAAGCGCATATCTGTTCCTATTTGGCAAACCAATGTTTTAATTTGTTTCGCCTTACCAAATGTTTTAATCTTACTTTCAACTTTTTACAGATCCTTCTAAATCCTCTCTACTTGCCAGGATCTCGTGTTACATCTTCACATTTTGATACAAAGGTCCGAGCCCTTGCTAGAAGGTACCTATAAGGCTGTCATCTGAAATCCTAGTGTAAACTTCAATTTCCATCCACTCTATTGTAATCACAACCCTGTGTCAACTTTGGGTTTCTATTGTTAGTGACTATTGAATTCACAGGGCCTTTTGTTTGCTTTCAGTTTTGACTATAATATAGGGTTGAAACTCTTGTATCTTATATCATGTAATGCCTTGACTTCATGATGATTACTATTTTCATGTTTACCAAGTATGACAATGGAATATATGCTATCCTGTTAAGATTAGGATATAACTTATTGTTCAAAAGTCGTAACTCTTATTATATGTAGTTTTGTACATTTTATTGTGAGAGTACAAAATGAAGATTATAACAAGAGGCTGAGTTTAAACGAATGGAGAAGCAGCAAGATTCGGGTGAAGAAAGAGTCCTTTAATCGGGTAGTTTTTAAGTTTTTTTTCCGCTTACAGTATTACAACTGTCAATAGAACACCATTCCCATTTATTCTTGTGATTTTTGACTCTTCTCCACACCACCATTGCTGAAGCAATATCCTTGTATAAACACACTCCCCCTTCTATTCCAGCACACTTGGTACTACTACCAGCAAATCTTTTCGCCAATTCAAGTGGCATTCTCTCTATCAAAATCCATTCGTCACCATCTCCTAGTTCCCAAACCAACACATTCCCGTCATGTGTCCCGCCAACAACTGCCACCTTTCCATCACATGGGACTAGGGTAGCGAATTCGAGTGTGTCACCCATTGGCACACCGAGTTCCTTCCATTTGTCCCTGTCCATTTCATAGCCCATTATGCTATATGCACGGGCTGAGGTCATCCAGTATAGGACCCCGTTTGCATAGACACTCTCGTTTGGGGTCCATACAGTAAGCCTCACGGCGAACTCGACTGGCATGGACCCCATGACCGTCCACTTATTACTTTTAGAATTGAACACTTCTAATGTCGGCTCGTATGAGGCGGCGCCGCCATTTGCAGCCTCGGACATCCCACCAGCCACGTACAGCTTGAAATGGTTGGTAAAATCTTCCCTGACGCCCACAGCTAGATTAGTCCTTGATTTTTGCAGATGTGGAAGGTGACCAAATTGACCAGTAAACGGATTACAAACTGACAACCGAATAGGTACACCTCCGGTGGACTTAAACAATATCAAACCTTGTCCTCCAATAGTCGACACAGGTCTAGTCATACTAGGAACATGTTCCAAATTGAGCAAGTGCCAACTTCTCTGTATCGGGTCATGAACAAAACACAATTGCCTGCTGGTGCTACGAGTGGGCAAGGCAATGAACCATGGCTGGCGATGGCGGCAGATTTGCCTCGTCTCTCTTCCACAGTCATGCCAGTGACGGCAGGCCGCCATGGCACGTGCCAAGGAGCATGGAGTAAGGTAAGAAAACACATTGGCTAACACATCAGAAGGAAGATTGTCCCACATATTTGAATTATGGATCAAAATTCAAAAGGGTGCAACAATATGAAAGTACATGCAAACTAGAAACACACAGTGCAATAATTGAAAGCTCTGATAATGATTAATGCATAGACATGTACTAGATATATTACAATTTGTTTTATTCGTTTGTATATCTTAAGGTTTGGTTCTTAGGAGAGGTGAAAGACCATAACAGCAGAAGCTTCCAAATTTTTCTGCAAATTTTTGTTGGGGTCTTGCAGTTGGTTCACCTTTCGTGTACGGTTCTATTGATTTATTCTATGGGTATTTAATGTATACCAATCGATAATGATGGTGCAAAATGAATTACACAGTAATCACATGACACGACATTGCGGTCCATTCTTGACAAGTTTTGTGCGTGTCCAATGACATGACATTGCGGCTCATAATGCACAACATGCAGATGTCTAATGTCTATATGATTCATCTATAGAATGTAAGACCAGAGCTTGATGCAACCATTTGGGCCCGAAAACCAAATCTGATTAGCATCAATGAACGAACGATAAAAATTTCATCTTTTTAAGACAAGGACTAGTAGGCATTGCACCTACCACATCCATACACCAATTTGGAAGATGAAAACAAGGAACCAAAATTGAAGTTCTTTTTCCTTTGTTTTTTAGTCACTGTCTTACTCTTGTTAGTGATGCACAACACTTTACAAGTTGGAAAGGTCACAAAGATGCGTTTCACATCTTAACATGACATTATTTTCTAAATGGTTGGTGAATAATTGCAGAATGTCATCAAAACCATCCAAAAAAATACACAAAAATTCTTGCTGTGAGATTTGGCTTTTCTGCAAGATTTCATACAGTAAGTTCAAGATTTTGGAAAAAAACTGAAGTTGGGGTTGGTTTTCTTACTGACACACAGACAGATTGTTTCGAAGTGAAGTTTTGAGCTCACACATTGGCAAAAGAATGTAAAAATGTCTCTCCACACGAGTTACCAGTCAAATTTGTTGTACAGATTGTGTAAGCAAAAGATTCAACCGAAAACAAGGATGAATCGAGTTATAGTAGTAACCCCGGTTGCAGAAAGAAACAACAAATCTACATCTATGTTGGATCGATTCAAAGATTAAACGCAAATATTATTGTATCAATTGCAATATGTTTTACAAAGTATAAATCTGTCATCATCATTTGATTCTACAGGATTCTAACTATTTATAGAAAATGAAACGGTACAAAGTGAACCGTTGTGTTGGTTTGTGAATAACTGTCTTTGACAGTTAACTGTCGTTTGACAGTTTGGGTTGGGCTTGTCCCGTTTGACCCGTGTTTGGGATTACAGAGAACTTGGGTTTGACCCAATATTCTCCCCCCTAATCACAAACATTGCTCCGCAGATTCTTCAGTCTGATGAGTTGTCTCATGGTTAAGAATTTGATCTTCGGGAGTGCTTTTGTGAGTATGTCTGCCTTCTGGTATTCTCCATTTACGAATTCAACTTGTATGTCTTCTCTTTCGACGCATTCTCTGATGAAGTGGTACTTCGTGTCGATATGTTTGCTTCGTCCGTGAAATACTGGATTCTTCATTAGTGCTATCGTAGACTTGTTGTCAACTTGTATTATAACCTTTTCTTCTTGAGAGTGTGTGAGTTTGCTTAGTAACCTTTTTAACCATAATGCTTGTGTTGCTGCTGCTGTTGCTGCAATGAACTCTGAATCACATGATGATCATGCTACAGTGGCTTGTTTTTGTGTGCTCCAGCTGATTGGTGATTCTCCGTAGTAGAAGATTATGCCGGTAGTTCCTTTTCCTTCTTGAGTGTTGACTCCGTAGCTACTGTCGCTGTATCCATGTATCTTGTTTCCTCCGTTATATTTGTAGGTGATTTCATGATCCTTTGTTCCTTGTACATAGCGTAGTACTTGTCTTATGGCTTTCATGTGGTGTTCTCTTGGTTCTTGCATAAAACGACTAAGTAATCCTACAGAATAACTTAAGTCGGGCCTTGTGTGAAGCAGATATCTTAAACATCCAATTAAGCTTCTATATTCGGTTGAGTTGACCATTGTTCCTTCTGTAATCTTTGTTAATCTTGTGCCTGGATCCATTGGTATTAATGTCTCATTGCAGTCTATCATTCCGGCTTCGTTTAGGATTTTGCTTGCGTATGCTGATTGCTTTATAGATATGTCACCATTGGTCTGAGTGACTTCTATGCCTAAGTAGTGGGCTAATAATCCTAAGTCGTTCATTTCGAATTTTTCTTCCATTTGAGCTTTGAAATTGTCAATTTCTTCCTTTAGTATGCCAGTGATGATTAGATCATCTACATAGACTCCTATTAGCAGTATTGAGTCTTTTGATCTCTTGGTGTAGATTTCTTGCTCCAGTGCACATTTCTTAAAATCTAGAGATTTCAAGGTGTTGTGTAGTTTTATATTCCAAGCACGTGGTGCTTGTCTTAGTCCATATAGAGCTTTTATAAGCCTATAGACTTTTCCTTGGTCTTGTCTCTTTATGAAACCTTCGGGTTGTGTAACGTACACTTCCTCCTTTAAATCTCCATGTAGGAATGCAGATTTTACATCAAGGTGATGTACTTCCCATTTATTGTTAGCAGCTATGGCAAGTAGTAGGCGAATTGTTTCCATCCTAGCTACTGGTGCGAAGACTTCTTCAAAGTCTATGCCATGCTCTTGTATGTAGCCTTTTGCTACTAGTCTTGCTTTATGCTTGACTATATTTCCATTAGCATCCTTTTTGGTCTTAAATACCCATTTTAAGCCTATTGCTTTATGTCCTTTGGGTAGAGTGGTTAACTCCCATGTATTGTTTCTATTGATGGAGTCTAATTCGACCTTCATTGCTTCGATCCATTTTTGATCGGTTGATGCTTCCTTGTAATTCTTAGGTTCGTCTTCAGCTAGTAGTAATTCCTCAGTGTTCTCGTATAGATCATTAAGTGTTCTAAAACCTCTTACTGGTGTATGGTCAAAGTGTGATGGAGTGTTTACGACTTGAATTGAGTCATTGTTACTTTGATTGTAAGATGGTGACGAGTTGATGAGTGTATCTTGGGAATTTATTTCTGAAGATCGTGTAGAGGGTGTGTGAAATGGTTGAGAGTGTGTGGGAGAGTTTCTTGGTGATGCATAATCATCATTATTATTTGGAAATTCATTATCTTCTTCTAGTGGTTGAATTTCATGATCATGATGTTCAAGATTTTCTATTCTGAAATCTGTCCATTCTGGTTCGTTGTCAGTATGCTCACTCATGTAATCCTTCCAATCCCATGTTTCATTCTCCTTAAACTTCACATCTCTACTAACACATATCCTTTGTGTTATTGGATCAAATAAGCGATAAGCTTTTGATCCTTGCTCGTTTCCTAGGTATACCATTTTAATACTTCTGTCGTCTAATTTCGTCAGATGTTGTGATGGTACCTTTGCATATGCTATGCATCCGAAAATTCTTAAGTTTTCTAGATTTGGCTTTCTTTGTTTGATAGCTTCATTGTCTAAATACCATAGACTGTCCATATTTGTCTCTTTATATCCTACATCTTTTTCGTGTAGCGAGACTTCTTGCTCTTCAACCTCTAGTGTGGCCATTAATAAGGTTGGTTCCAAGTCTTCTTCAACGAGGTTAGATTGCTCGTTGGTATTTGTCCTAAAAGGACATTTAGGTGCAATATGCCCTAATTTCTTGCATTCATAGCATCGTAATTTACTAGTATCATAAGATAACTCCCATACTTCTTTTCTCTTAGTAGGAAATCAAAACAATCATCCATTTTGCTCTTAAAATAGACTCACGGCTAATTAGGCACCAAGCAAACCCTATAACAAAATTTTATTCAAACCATACACTTTCTTTATTACATCCATCCTTGAGATATTCTTATGGTTTGTATAGCTATTGGACTATCCTTTTGCTAAGTTTTTAATACTTGAATTGACATGATTAGGGTTTTATTGGAGGAAAACTAGGGTTTCGTAAGTGCAAGCTTTGGTTTTGCTGGCTTGATCAAGGGTTTTAGCAATTGCTATGAATCATCATTCATTTCATCCATTTGGTTTTCTCTGTTCTCATTTTTGTTTATTACAAGATTCCATTTTTTTATGCATAGTCTTATTCTATTTAGCTTATTCTAACCATTTAGGCATTATTATCATGTAATGAGATGTTTTTATTGTGGTCATCAAATGTACACATTTTATATCCTATGATGTTTTTGTACAGCATGTTAAATTGTCTCATCAAGTGTTTTACACTCTTGGTTATGTATATAAATATGGATTATGGACAATACTAGTAAATTAGAGATCTTCTTAAGTAAAGTTATGATTTTAGTGTTTTCATGATTTGTAACCTTGATTTACTTGGACACATGAGAGTAGGACTAATATGGACAAGTAAATGTTAATTATAAGGATGATAATTTAATTTATATGATATATGTGGGACTTGTGGTAAAATTACAAAAGTGGTAATGAATGAAGAAAGATCAAAAATGGATTCAACAAACTCAAGCAAACATTCTGTCCAAAATTCGAATTTTTAAATATCCATTTTATATTTTTTTAAGATAATACATTTCCCGAGGTTACGTAACATGGTAAGAACTCATGTTAAACTGATTAATACGAAAAAAGTTACGTTAAAAACGAGGTATACGTTAAATAATCGAAAGTCGTAAGTAAATTTTTATAAAGACTTTTTTATAAAAATTATACAACAGCAATTGTTGTTATTTTTAACAAATAATACTTTTTTTAGGATTCCAAAATGATTAAGAATCGTTTAATTTCTTCAATTAATACGGAACCATGAGTTTTGAATTTTCGCGAGTTTACGAACTCAATTAAAACTTTTTTAAAACTATTTTTATATAAAGTCTACTATTCATGACAGAAAGTTATATTTTTGTAAACCTCAATAAATATATTTACTTTCAAATACGGAGAAACGTCCTCTAAATAATCATAAAAACGGATGCTATAACGAATAAAAAAATACGACATTACGGTTTTACGACGACGAATACGATTTTTATAAAACTCACGTCTGATCCTGTGAAACAGTATAGTTAATGTTACCAAGAGGTGTCAAATAGAAAAAATTGTCAAATTTATGATAACTCGTCTTGTTACGAAAAGATGGACATAAAGAAATCGAGATTCGGGTTTTAAAAACGCGAAAGTTTACGCAAGTTATTGCTAAACCGGTAATTATACGTTTTAACTTCTTAAACACAATTTTACCAAACCATTAGTTGGGTGATTTGATTGAGCTATATAGAATTTATTGTGGTTATCAAAGTACTATTATTACTAGGGAGTTTCTTAATGAGGCCTCTCTTCGGGATGGTCGTATCGACGAAGTTGTTGGAATGTACGAAATGAAAGTGTTCCTAACTTCCTCGTACTTCATGTATGACCTCTTTAATTATGACTAGCCCCGATCAATAGTAACGATATAATATATTAGACATTACTTTCAAATGTTATCAATTATGTTACTCGGTACTTATACGACCTATGATAATTTAGGTTGCATTCGATCTTTTCGTGACGATTATCTGCGTTATTTGGATTATCAGAATCTCAAGGTGGTGTTCTTAGCCTCACGTTTTACATGATTTGTTTTATAGTTTTTGGGGTGAGAAACATGCTTGTTTACATATGCATTTACATGGTTGTATTACAAATTGGAATTTTGCACTTCTTTACTTGTCATGCGTTGAGGATATAATACTTGGATTTACTTTATTGGAAGTAAAAACATACTTGACTTTTAAGAATAATTTAGATTAGCTTTGGTTTCATGAACTGTAAATCACTTGGAGGGTGAGCCGCGGATTGTTATAAAATGATCTATTGGGGATTGACAACCCCCGTTGGGTGATTAGATCTCTACATAGTTCGAGATCGAACTATCACGAAAACGTTATATCATGTCGGTTACGATCTGGATTATGTCTACAGGGCCAAACTGGAATACTATGAATTTTACTGTGCCTTGAATTAGATGCATACTTATAGGCTTTAGTCGCAGTGCCATGAACTTAGAGTAATCGTAATCATTTCTCTTACATACTTAAAACTAATTGGGATATTTTGCTCATTATAATATCTACTTGAAAACATTTTTGAATATTGTTTTGCTCATTACATATACATTGAAACATTCTTGCTGATTGTGCTCATTAAAATAGGCACTTGAAACTTTTTGAATATTGTGCTCACTATCAAATATACACTTGAATCAATTTTTGGCTATTGTAGATCATTATTTTATCTACTTGAAACATTTTGGGATATAATGTTATGACAATATAAATTACTTGAAACATTTTCGGATTTTATATAAAGGAAACCTATATATGTAGGTTTTTGCGTTGCAAGTTTTGTATATGGGCGAAACTTGTATCATAGTAAACCTATATATTTAGTGTTGGCTTTTACATTAGTACTTACATAATCCTATGATCATCACCAAACCTTTATGTTGACTCTTTTAAGCATGTTTTTCTCAGGTGAAATGATGCTTGGCTTTTTGAGGAAAATGGAGTCAAACTTTTCAAAAATACTTTTCAAACGACTCTTAGAGGTCAGTCTATATGACTTGTGCAATGGTATTTTGATTGTCAACGACTCCCGGAAAACATTCCGCTGCGACAAAATTTTGGGGGTGTTACAGATTTGTATTCAGAGCCAAGGTTATAGAGAACTAGGTTGCATATTTTACCTTTGAATATTGCCATTTTCCCTCCAAACATTGCATACATCAAACATTTTCAAAGTACAACAGATTTTCTTGGGATTGATGAACACTAGAGGCCTTTTGAGGTATGGTGGGTTGCACCATAAGCCTCAGGACAGACATGATATTCATATATCAACATGATAAATTGTGAAGTTTGATGAACATAAAAGTGTCTCGTGTATTGCCATGTCGAGTAAATTTAATTAAACTATGGTCGAGAGTGTAACAATTCATGAATGAATCTCAAGACCAGTTCTTGTGATGAGTGCGGATTAAGCCATGACCATGATAGCATCTCAAGACTGTTATTGTTTGATGTGCTGCGAGATGGAGCCATGACAAAGTTTTTACACAATTCGATGGTACATTGATAAATTTCCTCGAGGTTGAAGTTAGGACTCGTGAGGCAATTATGTGAAACAATTACGCGTAATTATTAGTGGTAAGACCACTATAGGTATATTGGTTTGATATGTGCAGACACACTTACTTCTCGTTACTTGCGGACGTGAATTAGGTATTTATAAATTTATTGAATATTATTATTTTACTTACCTACCTTGTGTATTCTTTTTTTATACAATTATTTATAGAAGGGTTATTTATATATAATCTAGAGAATTCCTTTTAGGCAAGGTTGTGTACTATAAGCTCATAGTTTCTAAATGATACCTAAACCATTAAGTTATCTCAATATGATATATTACCAATCAAACATTTATGCCATAGAGCGCACATTATATTTAACATACAATCACTCACTAACACTCTATTTCGGAGCATGACTTGTTGTGAATTAAGACTAAACATTACCTTTTTGAGGATTTTAAAGGAAATGGCACCAAAAAGAGCCACAAGGTCAACACCACGATTACAGAAATCTTCCACCACCACTGTCACCAATGACCAACTTCAGCGCAATGATTGACCTAGTGTGTTACTGACTACATGACAGCAAGTGATGCAAACAGGGAATGGCGGATGACAGCCATAACTTCGGGAACAGGTGCCAGATGGACCGATTACGATGTTACTCCGAGGAATTGCATTACCATGACTCGTGAAGTGCCTATCCTCTGTATTTCAAAAGGCACGGAGGGTACTGTGTCGAAACTAACCCAATCGGTTTGAAGGATGGTGACTGTATTCCGCATAAGCAACAGGCTCTGTCGGATGGAAATCAGATCAAGTTCTTACTTGTACTACTTTTGGAAGGTGCTTTTTTTGACAGTGGTGGATTTCCCACGTTAGAATTGTTGGTCATGTGTTGCGTACGCAATGATTGGATAGTCTCGAGAAAGAAAATGACTAGCTATAAGTACTGTACCGTGGGAACGAGATAAGAAGCTCGTGACTGAGTTGTGGAATTTGAAAGTAAAGGTACCGATGTGACAGGGTACAACAATGTCTCCAGGAACTAGCACTGTTGTGTGTTAGAATGTTTACTGAGGTGTCTGACTAGGTTGAAAGTATGTCGTGGTTTGCCCCCGATATGATTACGGTAAGTGTTGTGGCTGGGGTCAAAACAAAAAAACCATGCAGGAAGATACTGAAATGGCAACAGAGTTGATGGAATAAGAACAATCAGCAATTGTTGCTGAACGTCAAGAATAAGAACAGATAGGAAACTTGCAAACATCCCACCAGATCAACAACATCCTTCCCCAAGAGGGAGAATGGGGTCACATTGCTTACCGCCGTTGAGTCTGGTGTAAGAAAACGAGTATATGCTGGACTTTCGCTGTGCATCATAGTGCAAGTTTTCACAACAATGCGCCATTGCACTGTAAAATGCGCAAACTGCAAGAGGTTCGGTTTCATTTACCGAGATGTGTTGGAGTTCTGTGCTACTAATTAATCAAAGAACCCTCACTTGTTATGAATGTTGGGACAAGGGCACTACAAGAGTGAGTGCAAAATTTTAAAGAACCGAAACATGGATACCTAAAGCTGAAGGTACTGGAAAACTCGGAATGGTGCTTGCCTTAGGAGGAGGAGAAACCGATCAGACATAACAAACATTGAAGGATGTGATCGAGCTTTAAAGAGAAAGTTGTCTCACTTTGCCTAATAAATCCTAAGTTGGAACAATCCATAGATTTACCTCTTAGGGTCCTCGTTGTATTTCTCTAAAATTACCGTTGTACGAACAATTTAATAATTACACTATCAAATCATGTGTTATGAATATTTCAGTCAACATTACGTTATCTTTCTACTTGCAAGTCAATTTATAACACAATGTTTGACGAAAAATGAGCATCGCATGTTAGCCCTCAAATATTAAATTAGCATGATCAACTATGTATAATTCAGGAAAAGACAATGCCCATGCTGAGTGTAGTCACCTTATAAACTGGCTCGTCCGAGAAAACAATTTTCTATTTATATCATAGTTTTGTGCACGTATTCATAATACTTTACTTCACGAGGAACCAAAACTAATAATCCTGATAACTAGGTAAACTTCTTACCATCTTACATGAAGTACGACATCAATATTCCTAAGCCTAAGAGCCGAGAAACATCATAGTCGCCTAGGAATTCCACTATTAAATTACTCGATAAAGGAGTTTCGCCGATGTGAGACGTAAGCTATTAGAATTTCAAGTTGTCCACGAGTTTATGTCTTAAGTATCCCTATAGAAAGGAGAAGTACGCTTTGGCAAACGGGGGAAGCTAAACCCTAGGTATGTTAGACCATCCAAGGTGATGGAAAAGGTTGGATCTGTTGCTTACAAAGCTTGAGTTTCCTCAAGAGCTGAGCAAGGTTCACAATATGTTTCACATATCTAATCTGAAAGAGTGTCATGCCGATGAACCATTAGCCGTTCCGTTGGATGGACTTCATCTTGATGACAAGCTTCATTTTGTTGAGGAACCATTAGAAATAGTGGGCCGTGAAGTTAAACGGTTGAAGCGAAGTCGGATTCCATTAGTCAAAGTTCAATGGAACTCTAAGAGAGGTCCTGAGTTCACGTGGGAGCGTGAAGACCAATTCAAGAAAAAATATCCACACCTCCTCACCGAGACCGCATCGTCGTCAAGTGCTGCATCGTAAGCCTTGAGGACAAGGCTCGTTTAACGGGGGAAGTCTATAACACCCTGTGTTTTCAAGTCATTGACGACATCAATAAATTCACAATGTACCTTTTGTATTGTACGCATTTACTTTAAATCGTTTATGTTTATGCTAAATAGAGGTAAAGCTAAAAAAATTATGCGTTCATATACGGCATCTCAATAACAATTAATGTTACATCAAGAAAAGGGTTATATAATTATTTTGAGAATAATTATTAACCTTTGTTCATTTTATTTTTATCGGATACGTAATGAGTATAGTTTCGCGGATAAATTGCGTTTTAGGCACTCTCGGAAACAAAAATCTTTTCATACGCTTCATCAAATTCACACATTTATACACAATACATAAAAAATTACTAAACATCATCACTTCATTTAATCATTTGCCGGAAACTATAGTCCATTGTTATATAGATAAAGATAAGTGTGAAACCCTTTCATTTGGTCAAAGTGCACCATACTCCATTAATTCCACACCTTACCTAGTCATTTCATGTCTCTTTGACTAAGGACCATACCTAAAGACCATCCCTTGAGCCATACTATGTTCCCTTGCCTAGGTATTACTTACTAAATTTACATGCTTACTAGCGTAAGATAAACTCATACACCACTTACACTTAGTAGAAATCAAACACAATCCTCCCTTTTGCTCTACAATAGCTCACGGCTCACATAGGGCACCCAAGCAAACCCATACAAAATTTTATTCAACCCATACACTTCTATATACATCCATCCTAAGATATTCTAAGGTATTTCCAACCATTGGCTAACCTTTTTCAAGTATTAATCAAGAAAAGCAAGATTAGGGTTTTCTTGAGAAAAATTAGGGTTTCTTAAGTGCAAGCTTTGGTTTTAAGGCTAAACACGGGTTTAGCATTTGTTTCTCATCATCATCATACCTCATAAGGTTTACTTGAACTCTTTATGTTCTTATAATCTTCATTTTTTTTAAGCATATGTTATTTCTCATATTTTAGTTCATATCATCATTTAGGATTATTAACATGTAAAGAGAAGTTTTTAATTGTTGTCATATAATGTACACATTTTATAACTTTGCTGTTATTGAATTACATGTTAAAAATAGTCACACTTGTGATTTACAACTCTTGGTTATGGTTAAATATGATTATGGACCAAAAACTAGTAAATTGAGATTTCTTAAGTAAGTTATGTTTTTACGTGTTATATGGATTTGTACCTTGATAAACTTGGACACATGAGGACTATTATGGACAAGTAAATGCTAATATAAGGATGATATATAATATATATGATATATGAGACTTGTGGTAAAATACAAAGTGGTAAAGTATATAGAAAAGATCAAAAATGGATTCAACAAACTCAAGCAAACATTCTGTCCAAAATTAGGATTTTTACATATCCATTTTATGTTTTTATAAGATAATAAATTTCACGACGATTCCGAAAAGGTAAGAAACTTGTTAAACGGATTAATAACGAAAAAGTTACGTTAAAAACGAGTTATACGTAAATAAACGAAGTCGTAAGTAAATTTTTATAAAAAACATTTTTATAAAAATTATAAACAGCAAGTGTTGATATTTTTAACAAATAATACATATTTTTAGGATTCCAAAATGATAAGAATCGTAATTTTTCAATTAATAACGAATGAGTTATGAATTTCGCGAGTTTACGACAATTAAAACTTTTATAAAACTATTTTTATAAAAGTTACTATTCATGACAGAAAGTTATATTTTTGTAAACCTCATAAATATATATAACTTTCAAATACGAGAACGTCCTCGAAATAATCACTAAAAACGGAGCTATAACGAATAAAATACGACATTTACGGGTTTTACGACGACGAATACGATTTTTATAAAACTCACGTCTGATTTTTATAAAACTCACGATTTTTATAAAACTCACGTCTGTTCACCAGAGGGTCAAAATATGAAAAATGTCAATTTATGATAACTCGTCTTGATACGAAAAGATGGACATAGGAAACGCGAGAATCGGGTTTAAAACGCGAAAGTTACGCCAGTTTTGCTAAAACGGTAATTATAAATGTTTTAACTTCTTAAACACAATTTTACCAAAACCATTAGTTGGTGATTGAGCTATATAGAATATTATGTGGTTATCAAAGTACTATATTACTAGGGAGTTTCATAATGAGGCCTCTTCGGATGGCGTATCGACGAGTTGTTGGATTTACGATTTAAAGTGTCCTAACTCCTCGTACGTCATGTCATGACCTCTTTAATTAATGACGTCATGTCATGACCTCTTTAATTATGATAGCCCGAACGATAGTACGATATAATCTATAGGATTACATTCAATGTTATCAATTAAAGTACTCGGTACTTATACGACCTATGATAATTTAGGTTGCATTCGATCTTTTACGTGACGCTTTATCTGCGATATTTGGATTATCAGAACTCAAGGTGAGTTCATAGCCCCACGTTTTACATGATTTGTTTTATAAGTTTTGGGGTGAGAACATGCTTGTTTACAAATGCATTTACATGGTTGATTACAAATTGAATTATGCACTTCTTTACTTGTCATGCGATGAGATACAATACTTGGTTTACTTTTTGGACGTAAACACATACTTGACTTTTAAGAATAATTACGGATTAGCTTAGGTTTCATGAACTGTAAATCACTTGGAGGGTGAGCGCGAATGTTATAAAATAGATCTATTGGGGATTGACAACCCCCGTTCGGGTGATTAGCTCTCACTAGTTCGAGATCGAACTAACGAACGTTATATCATGTCGGATTACGACTGGATTGGTGTCTACAGGGCCAACACTGAATACTAATGAATTTTTACCGTGCCTTGAATAAAGTGGCATACTTATAAGTCTACGTCGCAGTTCCATGAACTTAGAGTAATCGTAATCATTTCTCTTACATACTTGAAATATTTTGGGATATTGTGCTCATTACAATATACACTTGAAACATTCTTGAATATTGTGCTCATTACAATATACACTTGAAACATTCTTGAATATTGTGCTCATTACAATATACACTTGAAACATTTTTGAATATTGTGCTCATTACAATATACACTTGAAACATTTTTGGATATTGTGCTCATTATAATATCTACTTGAAATATTTTTGAATATTGTGCTCATTACAATATACACTTGAAACATTTTTGGATATTGTGCTCATTATAATATCTACTTGAAACATTTTGGGATATCATGTTCATTACAATATATATACTTGAAACATTTTAGGATTTTATATAAGGAAACCTATATATGTAGGTTTATGCGTTGCAAGTCTTGTATGGGCGAAACTTGTAACATAGTAAACCTATATATATAGTTTTGGGATTTACATTCGTACTTACAAAAACCTATGAACTCACCAACTTTATGTTGACCCTTTTAAGCATGTTTTTCTCAGGTGAAATAGATGCTTGGCCTATTTGAGGAAAATGGGAGTCCAAACTTTTCAAGAATACTTTTCAAACGACACTTAGAGGTCGTTCTCTCATGACTTGTGCAATGGTATTATGAAGTAACGCTCCCGGAAACACATTCCGCTGCGACCCAATTTTGGGGGTGTTACAGATTGGTATCAGAGCCAAGGCTATAGAGAACTAGGTTGCATATTTTACCCTAGACTATAGCCATTTTCACAAACATTGCATACATCAAACATTTTCAAAGTACACAGATTTTCTATGGGATAGATGAACACTAGAGCCTTGTCAAGGTATGGTGGGTTGCACCATAGCCTCAGGACCATACATGATATTCATACAACATGATAACAATGTGAAGTTAGATGAACGTAAAAGGTTCGAGTATTGTCCATAGTCGAGTAAATTTATTAACTAGGTCGAGACGTGTAACAATTCATGACTGAATCTCAAGACAGTTCTTGTTTGATGAGTTGCGAGATTGAGCCATGACCATGACTGCATCTCAAGACAGTTCTTGTTTGATGAGTTGCGAGATGGAGCCATGACAAAGTTTTTACACAAATCGAGGTACTTGATAAATTCCCTCGAGGATGGTTAGGACTCGTGAGGCATTATGTGAAACAATTACGCGTAATTATAGTGGTAAGACCACTATAGGAATATTTGTCTGATATGTGCAGACACACTACTTGTTTACTTGCGAACGTGACTTAAGTATATATATATATATGTATAAATATATATACTTACCATACCTTGTGTATTCTACAATTATTTATATAAGGGTGATTTATATTGTTGGAAACACGAAAAGTGTCGGTCACTTCCAAAGTTGTAATAGTCTTAGCTCGTAGTTAAGTATAAGGATTAGATTAGTAATCTAGTCCGGCCCAAGGTCCATGGGTGGCCCAACTCCAGCCCATGGGCCGGCCATGGTAGTATTTATACACCCTCTCCTTGTCTTGGAGAGGGTTGGTGTTGTTCATTTTTGGTTGTTCCATTTGTTTTCATACATTCATAATACATTCCTCCATTCCATCCAAGTCTAACCATCCAACCCACATCTCACTTATTGTTCTTGGTTGATTCATTAGATTACTAGTATTCTACAATTAGTATCAAGAGCCATGGAGTGGTGTGTTTAGATTTGTGTGTTTGATTAGTGTTCAAAACCTTTACAAAGATCAAATTAGTGTCAAAATTTTAGTTTTCATTTTTATTGTTCCTATAGGGTTAGTAACACTAGTTGTACAAGAATGTTTTTGCTAAAAACCTCTAAAAATCGTGTTTTTTTGAGTTTTGAAAATTTGAGTTTCGTAGTAGTTGGAACCGAACAAGATACTTTGTGTTGGAACCGAACGAGTTGGACCGAACAAGGAAACCAAACGAGTAAGCCTAACAAGTCAACCGAACTAGCATATTCTAGTTTGAACCGAACAAGCATTACTCAAGTTGGAACCGAACGAGTTCTTTCCTAGTGACAACCGAACAAGTTCTTTCCTAGTGACAACCGAACGAGTTCTTTCTTAGTGACAACCGAACGAGTTCTTTCCTAGTGACAACCGAATGAGTTCTTTCCTAGTGACAATCGAACGAGTTCTTTCCTAGTGACAACCGAACGAGTAGGACCGAACGAGTAGGACCGAACGATTAGGACCGAACGAGTAGGACCGAACTAGCTCATTTTTGCCAACCGAACTAGTGAAACCAAATTAAGTTTAAACTTAACAAACTCATTTCTAAATTATATGGTTCTTTCTTTGACTTGTTTTTAGATTGAGCCCGATCAAGGAGGGTTGACTAGCGTTGTTATTTCTGATAATTCAAATGACCTCTTTTGGAATTTCCTGAGTTTGAATCATTCCACTTTGATCTTGATCCGTTATTTCCTCGTCCTCCTCTAGAACCACCAGATATTCAGATTAGTTTAATTATTAAGACCGATGCACCAGTGATAAACAATGTTGATGAACTTAATGAGGATGAATGTTTTGACCCAGGGGCCGAGGTGAGAATAATGTTGAGTTGTCGATTCCTTCACATTGGTCACTTGGACTTTTCTCCTGTTTTCACCATACCCTGAGGTTTCTCCTCTTACTTTCCTCACCAAAAATAAGGATACAAGTTTTTGACCCTGGCATCTTACTTTTCATATTCTCTTAGCCAGATCCATTTTCCTCTCCCTAAGGACGAATGAACTAAGTGATAAGTCAAGCTATGTGACTCTGGTTACCAAAATTAAGAGCTTCGTGGGAAGGCACATATGTTATCTGATTTTCAATTTTTATTTCTAGTTTCTGAATGTGTATGAGGATGTTTGTACTCTTCGTTCTTTTGTTTGTTGTTTGTACTTGTGATGTTTGGGCAGTGATGAACCCAAATTTTCTGGTGATCTCGTGTTCGGTGTTGTGTCTCCGGTTTACTACGAGCTTATCCTAATTCCATTGTAGCCTGTTAGCAATTAGTTTGGGGAAATACGATATCCTTTCATCTTTCGCTTCACGTTTATCTTGCCATAATTAATAAACGGCTAAGATTTGCGTAGAAGAAATCCGGCCCTTAAAACATTAGAGGACAATGTTTCGTTTTAGTTTGGGGAGGGAATCTATCGATTATTTGATGTTGCTTGCTTATGTTTTGTTCTAGCGTTACCCTGGTTTTCCACTAAAAATAGGCAAAATCTTTTTTAATTTTTAAGTTTTATTTGTAGGAAAAATGAAAAAAAATTATATATTAGTAGTTGATAAAATAATATGTTGTTAAGACACGAATGTAGGATTTTTTGTTGGTGAGAATAGGAAGTATTTTTTTGTACCTGATAGGATGTGTTACATTCTAGCTTTTACCCTTAACATTAATGATTAACCGCCTAAGTCTTAAGAATGATATGCCGCCTCGAGATAAGTAGCCATTGCACTAAACAAACAAATCAACGTTTAATCGGATTTAACATGGTTAATACAATTTTCTATTATTTGGCTTGTATTGCTTCTTCATCTTGTGATTATTTGCTTTAGTGTTTATTCTGTTTATAATTAATCTTTGTCACCACCAAAACTGTGCCAGTCTCTCAGGCTGAAAACCCCCCTTATTTACCACTAGTAAATATGTATATCATAGGTTTAACAAGTAATTAGACTAATCTAGATAGATTAAAATACTGATAGAATATTAGGTTACTCTCGCTCTTAGTGTTCGACACCCTACTTATCATAGGTTTAAAGATGAATGTTTTGATCCGGGAGACGATATGCATGAGGTTGAAGTTTTTCTTGCTATGGAGATTTCTACGAATATCGAGGAAGGATATATTGATTCGGAAGGAGATGTATTATTTCTTGATAATTTGCTTTGTGATGAGCTCACTCCTAATACTTCTCCACAAAATGAATCCGACCATGAGAGTTTTTCTTCCAAAAATGACCCTCTTCACCATGAGTTCATCGGAGGAATCATAATTAATTCTTCAAGAATTGCTCGAGAGCACGAGGAATATCTTAATCGTATGAGGATACTTTGTGAAATTGAAGCTTCACGGTCACTAGGAAATTTTCATGCTAGTCCAAGTGCAATAATCGAGTCTCTTCCTATACCCGTTGAGGAAAATGATCCCATTCAAGAAGAAATCAAAATTTTTCTAAGTCCAGATGATTTAATTCCACCAAGTGTTGAGAATGATGATTCCGAAAATGAAGATAATTCAATTCTCTCTCCCGAAAAAGAGTCATTTCCGTTGGTGAGAATAAGAAGTAATTTTTTTACCCGATCGAACGTGTTGAGTTCTAGCTTTGTCCCTTAACAATTAATGATGATAGTTTGTGCTAGTCTCATGTAGACTTTAAACATGCTAGACTTGAAATCATTAGTAAATGAAGACTTGTGCTAATCTCAAGTAGATTTTAAATATGCCGAGTTGGATTTTATATAGGCTAAGTATTTGCGAATCTCTTTATTAGAGATTTTAAATTGCAAAGAATAAGAAATGATAGTGTTAATTACGAATTAGGATGCTAAACAAGGTTTATTTGGAAAACTTAAAGGCTTATAAAAATAACTTGTGGTTTTTCTTCCCCGAAGTTCTTAAAATGATTAATCATACGTGTTCTCTTTAATTTTTACAAATTGGAGTTATACTCTTAAAAGTTTAATCAACATATTTAGAGAAAAAGCTTTATCGATGATAATAGCTAATCATTTGTAAATAAGAATTTTGGTTCAAGCTTATACTTTGGTTTTCTAAAACGAAATTTTTCTATTTGCAAAAATAATGTGTTATTATTAAAAATGTTTCAAAAAAAATGATGATGAAAAAGAAAAAATGTAGTTGGTGAATAAAAAGGATGCAAGTTATAAATCCTTAGTATTAATAATTAATATACAAACTCCATCGCAATAAAGTACATGGGCATTTGTCGGTTCGTTTCCGATGTGACATCGAAAGAAAGGGTGGAGGATGTATATTTAGGGTCGGTATCATAATAAGTACACGGACTCTTGTCGGAGGCGTGGCCGATGTGACGTCGAAAGAAAAGTGATACCGGTTCCTAGCCTAATATGTAAATATAAATAATAAATAATAATGTTGCAAGTTAGAAAATAAATAGTAAAAGTTTCATTTTCTAAAACCAAAGTATTCTTTTGAACCAACGTTTGCAAAAGTCTACAAGGCTTTTTCTTCGGAAGTTCATAAGTCTTGATAATTATTCTCCGGATGGGGTCTCAAAAACCTTAGCACTTACCCGATGACGGTGGGATGCTAGAGAAGAAAGTCATTTATGGGACAAGTGAACCAACGATGTCTTAGCTAAGGAGGTTTTTGTTTGCTTTGAGTTGTGATCTTACTATGTTATTAACATATTAGCCCAAAAGGCCCATGTGTAAAGCTTAGTCGGATTACAACTATCTAAATTTGTGGATTTAATGGTTTAAATTAATTTGAACACACACACTTAAATATATGATATGTGTCGGGAAGAAAAATTCACAAGTTATAATTATAAGTAGTCTTAGCATCTTAGCTCGTGTTTAACGGTGATCTTATTTTTAAGCTTAGTTTGGGAAAAGTGAAAAGTCGGGGATGACGAATTTATCTTTTAAGACACTTTTCAAGTGATTTTTGTTCCATGATCCTTAAAGTTACCAAAAAGGTAATGAAAACAATACATTATGTCAACACAAGAATAAGTTGTAGTTAGGTAGTTATTAAGAAAAAAAAATCATAAAAAGAGAAAAAGTTTTGAAAATGGGAAAACGGGTGTTTTATAACTTGTGACTTAGAAATTTTACCCACGAAAGACTTTACTACTTCTTAAAGGATTAGTTTGGGGAAATTTCTTGGTATTTGGTTATAAGGCATGTAATATTGCGTGAGGACACATAATCATTTAGTTTGGGGAATTTTGATATGTGTGAAATACACATATCCGTTTATACCTAAAAAGGCCCAATTAAGCCCAAAACAGACTAAAAATGGCAAAGATATGCTTGTTTTTGTGTTTTGTGTGTGCAGGTACGGATAAGATAAAACTCACAGGAAAATGGTCAAAATTGGGCAAACACGGACACGAGGAACGAAAGAGCACAAAAGAAGTCAGGAAATCAAGTCAAAGTCAAAAAGGTCAAAGCTTCAGTCAACTATGGGTCAACTCAGGTCAAACCACAAAATGACAAAAGTACAAAACTAGTCCCTCAAAATTCCAAAGTTACACAAATGGTCCCTAAGCCTAAATGGGCCAAAACCTATTAAAACCATACCCAGACCCAAAAATCACAACCAATAGTCCAAGCCCAAAACCAAAGCCCAAAACCTAGGCCCATTTTCCTTTTATCTAAGTTAAGGGACCATTCCTGCCATTTTCAAAACCATTTCACCACTTGATTTACATTGCAATTATAATTCAAAAACCACAAGGACTGAAATTGCCATAATCCCAAACTCACACCACCCGTTTTACCCAATTCAGTTAAACTAAAAAAGCTCCCTTTTTGGTCTTTTATGAGGGACTTGTTGTATCTGGTATAGAAATAGCTTCTATTTTGGGGGGAAATTAGATTTCAAATTTATATTTAAATAAACACATTTCTGTTATTAAAAAGATTTTATGTTTATTTACTTTTGTGAAAAATTCTTTTGTTGATAACGTAATGGTTATTGAATTTTTTTTTCTTTGTTCATCCCTACAAGTTATTTGTTTGTATCATACCTTATCGTGATTTACATCGGGTTTGCAAACAAATCGTCTTTTCTGGTGTTGTGAGGCCAGATTGAGCACATCGAGTGTTGTTGATACATGTATGCATTGGTGATTTGTGATTACGAGTAACTTGCGTACTTTACGTTATGTATTACAAGTTACATGTTTGTCATCACCAAAACATAAAGAGATCGTATAGATTAAATATCGTAATATTTGCACTAACAAATAAGATACACGCACTATGGCTCTAAATATAATAAATGCCCTGCCAAAATGCGGATGACCACAACCTTAATCAAACTTGTTTAAACTCATGGCAGCCACCTATAGTATCACATCCCATACCATCATGTAAATAGTAAAGATATATAAATCAGAACCAAACAGACAAGCCAAAGCAAGCCCAAAGAAAGCCCGTTAGGCTTTTGTCGCCTTACGACATGATGCTTAGTATAAAGTTGATGAAGATTGCAAAGACACGTGCGAATACAAGGACACACACATAGGTAGTCGACTCAAGTCAAAACCAAACAAAGAGGCCGAAGTAAGCCAAAAGAAAGTCAAACAGGCTTCTCTCGCCACACGTGATTAAAACTCAAAGGATGTGATGCATTTTCCATAGCTGCAAACTTAATAGTTCGCCCCGCCAAATGTAAATAACCACAACCTTAATCAAAGTTGTTTAAATTCATCAGAGCTTCCTATTATCATTATCAGTATCCTATACCCAACCATCACTTATCCATCTGGAAACATGAACAACTAAAACATTTCATCATGTTGTAGCATATACTAACAATCATGTCGAGCGGAAACAAAAAGGTACACGACACTCTTTAGACAATGAGTCGCGAATGACAACACATACATAAACCGAAAACAAAACTACTCGTATCCAATGAATTCAAAACAACAATATTCTTGCAATTCAGTCAAAGTAACCGACATAATCCCAATGGCAATGAGATTCAGATTGAAAACAAAAAAAGTGGGTACATCTGCCATGGTTGCAAAAATAATAATTTGCCTGACCAAGATGCAGACGACCACAACCTTAGTCGAACTTGTCTTAATTCATGACAGTTTATGGTAATCCAAATCACCAACATTCTCATCTCATAAAAGAAAATTAAAAGCACAGTAAACATATATAAAGAAAATTATAAGTGCAATAAGCATATATAAGCAATCAAAGTTTATCGCATCTGAATTGCTCATTGTCTTTGAAGGTCAGACATGTTAAAAAAAAAGTGGATACATCCGGCATGGCTGCCGATGAGGTGTCATTTATACACTTCGAGGCCATTTAACCCTCAAAATCATGCATATATGCCCAAATATTGTACTTAATCATTTCTTTTTGATGTTTTAGCATTTGGGAAGCATTTGGAGAAAAAGCACGTGACTTGGCTCGATTTGGGAAGAAACTGGACAAAATCACAACACTTTAAGCTTGCGACGTCCATTTTGACGGTGGAGACGGTGTCAGAATTTACTACTGACACTGTCAGGATTGCATGGCGACGACGTCAACCTAAAGTGTGACGGCGTCACAATAGCCGACAAAGAGAAGCCCATAGAAGATTTGGCAGGCTGACGGCGTCAAGAAACCCTAGTGACGCCGTCAGGATCGATTTTCTATATATACAAACCTTATTTTTCATATTTTATGGTGCAAAAACGGGATGAACCCTAAGAATAATTATTTTGTTGATACCTGGGTCGATTTTTAGGGTTTTTAAACCCTTTTGTACTCATTGTTACTCCATGTTCAATTGAAGTGAAGTTCCTTTACCCTTTTAATCATTCAATATGTCTATATGTTGTTTAATTAATCGTTATTCGCTTTCAATTAACGTGCTTGGCTAAATTTATATGTGTTTGTTTATGATTACATGAAAAACTTAGTTGTTAATCTCTTTTATTATTGCTTCTTGTTAGTGGTGTGCGCATTATGCTTTAGAAAGCTAGCTATTCGATCTTCATATAGCATAGACGTCTAGGGAAACGCAAGTGGGATTTTTATTTTCTTATCATTAGCTTTCTTTTAGTCTATCTCTTCTTTGTTCCTTTTGTTCGTAACCAAACCTACTCTTTCGTTGACCATCATGGGAGACAAAAATTCAAACTGACCCCGTACATTAGGAGATTAGCCTCGACCTATCCACGAGGGCTACCAAAACGCCATTGAGCTTCCTGAAGAAGCCAATGTGTCCCACCTGCAATCCGAAACCATCCGGTTTGTGCAAAACGGATGTGCATTCCACGAAATTATGTCCGACGACCCAATCTAACAACTTAAGGACTTTCTCAAAATTGTAGATTCCATTGACCTTAATTGTGCTATAAGAAATACTACTCGTTTGCATCTATTCTAATTTTTCTTCGTAACCAAACTATCATTTGGCTTGATCGTCTACCCGCGGAATCCATCTCGACTTGGGATGATCTCACGACTCGTTTCCTCGCACAGTGTTTCCCACCAGAAAGAACTACTAAGCTTCAAAATGATATCTTGATTTTCCAACAACATAAAGAGAAATCTCTCTACTAGAGGTGGCAAAATAGATGGGTTGGGTTGGGTTGGGTTGGGTTGGGTCATGGGTCTAGATGGGTCTTCTAAAAACATGGGTCTAGATGGGTTTGGGTCTAGATGGGGTTGGGTCTAGATGGGTTTGGGTCTAGGTCTAGATTGGTTTTGGTAACATTAAAAAAAGTTTTTTTATTCTAGAAGCCAACGATGCTCAATGTAGTAACCAAAGTGATTCGCTGTCCATTTTTATACGTTCTTGTACGTTCTATAAGTTTTTCTTTGTTTTCGACCGTTTTCGTGCGTTTTCGGCCGATTTCGACCGTTGTCGATCGATTTGGACCGATTTCGACCGTTTTCAACCGATTTTGACCGAGTTCGACCGTTTTCAACTGAGTTTGACCGTTTTTAACCGATTTCGACCATTTTTAACAAATTTTGACCATTTTCGAACGATTTCGACTGTTTTCAACCAATTTTGATAGTTTTCGACTGTTTTTGAACCATTTCGTCCGTCTTTAATCGTTTTCGTGTATTTTCATCCGTTTCTTCATGTTTTTTTACGTTTTCAAGCTTTTTGAACGGTTTTGAACGTTTCTGTTTGTTTTAAACGTTTTTGTATGTTTTCGTCCATTTTTTAACGATTTTGTCTGTTTACATACGTCCTTCTCTGTTTTCCTTCGTGTTTCTTTGTTTTTCAACATTTCGTTCATTTTCATACATTTTGTACAATTTTATACGTGTTTATACGCTTTTATACATTTTTATAAAAAGTACTAAAACGAATAAACACGGATAAAGCATTTGAAGACGTTCAAAACGTATTTTAGCGTGCAAAAACGTAAAAAAAGTTACAAAACAAACAAAAATGGACAGAAACTTAGAAAAACGTAAAAAACATACAAAAGGGCAAGAAAACAGACGAGAACGTACGAATACGTAAGAAAATGGACAAAAATGTTTGAAAACGTGCAAAAATGGAAGGAAACGTAAGAAAACGTAAGTAGATGGGCAAAAATGGTCGAAAACTAACAAAATCAGTCAAAAACGGTCAAAAACAAACGAAATCGGTCTAAGACGGTCGAAAACGGTTGAAATCGATCGAAAACGGTCGAAAATAGTTGAAATTGATCGAAAACGGTCAAAAACAAATGAAATTGGTTAAAAACCGTCGAAATAGGTCAAAAACGGACGAAACAGACGAAATCGGTCGAAATTGGTCAAAAACGGACGAAATCGGTCGAAAACGATTGAAATCAGTCGAAAACGGTCGAAAATGGTAGAAATCGGTCGAAAACGGACGAAATAGGTCGAAAACAGACGAAATCGGTCGAAGTCGGACAAAAACAGTCAAAGTCGGTCCAAAACGGGCGAAATCGGTCGAAAACGATCAAAATCGGTAAAAAACGGACGAAATTGGTCGAAAACGTTAAAAAACGGCCGAAAACGGTCGAAACCGATCGAAATCGGTCGAAAACGTATAAAACGTTAAAAACGGATGAAAACGTATAAAAACGGATTAAAACGAATGAAAACGTACAAAAAAACTTTTGATCCGCTAGATCCGTCTAACCCCCTTGAGATTCCCATCTATAATATTAAGGGAGACCCGTGACCTGTTGAGAGACCCAACTAGATTCATTTATAATATTAAGGGGGAAATGCTAGACCCAACTAGACTCATCTATAAATATTAAGGGAGACCCAACTAGACCCATGCCTTAAAAATATTTACCCAACTAGACCCATCTATAATATTAAAAGAAAAATGCTAGACCCATCTATAAATTTAAGATAGACCCATCTAGACTAATCCCTTAAAAATATTTAACCAACTAGACCCAAATTTAACCAATGGGTCTCAAATTGCCACCTCTACTCTCTACGATGCGTGGACTCGTTTCAAGGACTTACTCTAAAAAGTCCCTCATTATGGTCTTGGTTTATGGCTTCAAGTTAAAATCTTTTACGATCATGTCGACTGCGCCACCCAGATGGCCATTGGTTATGCAGCACGCGGGAGACTTTGAAAATTAAGGGCAGAAGTAGCATGAGAGACCATCGAGGATTTATCCCAATACGAAGATGAAGAGTGGGACGACCCATTCTTTCTCAAAAAAGGAAATCTCGACTACATAGATTCCACTTTGGAACATGCGTTAGAAAGCATGGAGTGTCGAGTAGAATCTTTAATGAGGAGTGAAGTGTTATTGGATTATTAAGCAGGATTCACGTTTCCCGAAAGACCTTATCAGGAGGAGTTTGAGGGACGTATACTGAATTTAATTGATGATTAGGAGGATCAAATTAGGCAATTGGAGGAGCATATGAGAAAAACAAAAGAAACATTTATGTGTCTCGCGGACAGTTTAATAGCAATCCTGAAGGTCAAAATAAAGGCACTTCATTACATAAAAATAAAAAAGATTACTAAATTTGCTACTCACACCCCTACCGTAACCCTTGAAATACTCAAGCTTACCATGATGCATACGGTCTCAATGATTTCTAATATTGAACATACTATCTATGGAATACCTCACCAACACCTAAATTCCAACCTCAAAATGCCAATACTTCATTCATTAAAGGAAAGTAAGTTTGAGTACGAAGATGAAGATGAGGTCGAGATAAAGATGATGAGAACCAGAATGGATAAAGAATCATCAGAGCATAATCTTTATGAGAATGACACAAGCTCAACTATTTCTCATAACTTTTCTCTAACTTCAAATCCACCCATCAAACCAAAGGATTCAGGTAACTCAAACATGAAGGTGGTAGACTCTTTGATCATTAATACACCACCTTCACCCCACGTGGCATACTTCCATCGAAATGGTGTGTATCGCTACTATCACCCACACTTAACGCTAAGTGTGGGGGAAACCTCCTTTTTATGCGTCAAATAAGTGTAGAGTCAGGCTGGTCACTCGAACAAAAATAAGCGCTTCTCGAAAGGCTACCCGAGAATTTTTATTTACTTTCTTTATTTTTCTTATGATTTTAATTTTTAAGTTGTTTGCATACTAGTTTTGATTATGAATCGTTGCATGATTGGTTTGATTATGTGATTATGTTTTATTCTGCTTTTGACTTTGTCTCATTAGTAATTAAATGTACTTTGCATTAAATAAGTGTAGGGGAATTGTATGTGGTTACTTTGAACCTAAATTAATTGTGTGATGATTTGTGATTAATTTTTATGCATGCTTTGTTTGCTTTTGTTTGTTTGTGTCAAACTAGACGAATACCCGCGCATAGCGCCGGAAAATTTCTAGCGGTAAATAGTTGTAGTGATAAAAAAGTTTATGGGTTATAAACGAAAAATAATAAAAGTTTGATGGTTTGGAGATTAAACATGATGTTTGAAACCCGGTTCGACCCAGCCGGTTCAACCGGTTCTAGTCGAAAAAAGAGGTCAAATTAAACCTTTTTTTATATTTTTGAAATCCGATTAGACCCGTCGGGTTTGAAGTGACCCGGGTCAACCCGGTTTTCGATATATATATATATATATATATATATATATATATATATATATATATATATATTTGTTAAAGTAGTATAGCACCTTATAATTGTTAAAATGAAAGGCATTTTAGACCATTAGATCTACTATTATGGTTAAGATGACATTAATTGCATTAAAAAAATCAACAATAAAACTTATTACCCTTGTATATCGTTAAGGGTATTTTGGGTAGTTAGCATATCCCCATCTTAAGCCTAAATATCCCTATTTCTCTTTCTTATATTTCTAGCCGTCACTTTTGTCAAATACTTTCAAAATCATCTAAAAATTCCGTATCATCTATTATCTCCACGGCTATTCGAATCCAAGAACAAATAAAATAGTGTTTCCTATGTTTATATCAAAACAGTTGGATCTATTGGCACATGGTGTTTAAACGACAATCGGCATGCCGTATTAAACTTTTTTTGTATAACTTTGTTAAAATCTTCTAATGTTTTTTCTAAAAAAATCTCTTAAATTCTTTAAAAATCTTGTTGAAATCTTCTAATTTTTTTTCCAGGAGCACTAATCGGGTATGTCGTCATTCATGTAAGAACCCTATCTATCACTCGGGTCTACCGTTGAGGTAATACATTAGATCTGGGTCGTTCGAAAAAAATACATCAGATCTTGTTTCGGTTTTATCAGTGAAAGATGATACATCAAGTTATGAAGATGTCAACTATGGGTTCGTTTTTACCATTCACGTTTGATTTTTCCTTTTAGATGAACCCATGTTATCCTCAGCGTTATGTTACAAATTTTGATTTTTTTTCAACAAGATTTACGGGTTGTTGATTTCACACATATCATGTAGCCTCATACGGGTTTGGTCATACGGGTGATATGCGGGTTTCGTTATATATGACAGATGAGTTGCTCTTCGTGTATGAGTTGTTCTTGTGCACGAGTTGTTCTTTGTGTACGAGTTGTTGCTACTGCTGCACGTGCATCTTTGTGTTGACAGATAAGGAAGTGATAGTGGTGGATAGGATGGCAGCGGAGGAGTAGGTAGGATTTGAGAAAAAAAATCATGTTGGCCGTGGAGGATTTGTGTCGACGTAGAAGGAAATTGCTATAGCATATTGGTTTGAATTTTGTGTTGTCTAATTTTTGTAATGGCTATTAAAATACTATAGGGATGTTACGATGTAAAGACATTTAAATTCTTAAATGTAACTTATAAGTCTTTATAGGGATGTTACAATATGAATGTAAAGACATTTAAATTGAAATATAAAGATTTTCTATTAAAGAAATGTTTCTTATAAGATTCCATACATTAAATTTTCAACATTTCTTAAATTAGTAATTTTTCAACTTTCAAGAGAATCCTAAATCTCCTTTATAAGGAGTATAGATACTTACGGACATGTCTTGTGAATTTCTATAGAAAATTTGGACATCAAAAGATAGGATTTTTTCCAGAAAACAAAAACGTAATTCCTGTCAGGTGATCATGACGGCGTTACGATAAAGCCTGACGGCGTCGGGCCTACAAAAAGGAAAAACCTTGTTTTTCATAATTTTTGAAAACTTATTTTTGTATGATTTCCAGACTTTTAAAATCCAACTTTTCCCGTCTGTGATTTATAATTCGTGTCACAAGTATTCTATCCTTTATTTTAGTTTGTTTCAAAGTCTGGAATTACATCTTATTATGATCTTTCTTGGTTTGATTTTACGCTAGGTATAGTTGTTTTTGTCTTTGATTTTCAGGTTATATTAGATAAGGATAATCTGGAAGTTCATTGGATTTTCACTTGGACAATTCTTGGATGAAGATTTAGCCAGATCATTTCGTTTCTTCTTCGATATTAAGCAACCAGGGTAGTATTAATTTCTCTTGTTTTGTTGGAAACACAAAAAGTGTCGGTCACTTCCAAGTTGTAACAGGTCTTAGCTCGTAGTTAGTGTAATGATTAGATTAGTAATCTAGTCCGATCCAAGGCCCATGGGAGGCCCATCATAGCCCATGACCGGCCATCATGTATGTATATAATCCCTCTCCTAGCCTTGGAGAGGGGTTGGTTGTTCCATTTTTCCATATTCCATCTTTATACAATTCATCCATTTTTCCATCCAATCTCTCTCTAACATCACAACCCACATCTCACTCTTGTTCTTGGTTTGATCATAAGATTACTAGAATTCTACAATTGGTATCAAGAGCCATGGAGTGGTGTGTTTAGTTTTTGTGTTTGATTTGTGTTCAAAAACCTTTACAAAGAGCAAAATAGTGATTTAAATTTTTTGGCTTAAAAACCTTAAAGTCTTCATTTTTATTGTTCCTATAGGGTTAGTAACACTAGTTGTACAAGAATTTTTTGCTAAAAACCATTAAAAATCGTGTTTTTTTGAGTTTTGAAAATTTGAGTTTCGTAGTAGTTGGAACCGAACAAGATACTTTGTGTTGGAACCGAACGAGAAGAACCGAAGTAGATAACCGAACTAGCAGAACCGAACGAGCTATTTACTTTGGGAGCCGAACTAGCTATTCTTATTTGGGAACCGAACGAGCTATTTACTTTGGGGACCAAACCAGTGGACAACCGAACTAGCTAGATGCCGAACTAGTGACAACGCGAAACTAGACAGGATCCGACCCGTAATTTTTTGTCAAACGAACTTAGTGAAAATATAAATTAATGTTAAACTTACATACTCATTTTTAATTATACGTTCTTTATTTGATTGTAACATCGTGTTGTTTCATTCAAGACTAACAATCACGTAACCAAACCCAATTCTTGACCACCGATGATCAATTTGTAATCTATTTGAGAACAATGACGACTCTTGCGGATAAGTCACTTCTTTCCTGAGGAGGACAACAAAACCACCGATGCTTGAAAAATCATTGTATGATTCATGGAAAAGCAGGAAATGGAACTGTAATATGATGAATAGACCACAGAAGAATGATTACTGCTTTGTTGAAAAAGGACACTTGTTTGGCTTCAATCATGAGGATGGTGAGTAACAAGGCTTAAGGAATATGGTGAACTGATCCAAATGAAGCAATTTAAGGCAGATTGTGACTTCAAAGCAATAAAAATCATCTCATGGCCTTTCCAACTGAAATCTTATGCTCTGGTGATTAACATGTATGGCAAAGATCTTTTTGAGAGAAGATTAAAATGCTAATGCATAGGAACCGTCATTAACAAACTAAAGAAGTGAGTGCACGCTGTAGATGAAATTTGATAAGTTCACTTACAAGAAAGGAGGACGTACATGAGTATCTACTTGAGGTTCAACTCTGTTACTCAATGATATGAAGACATCTACAAGATGACATTGGAGCAGTTTCAGTTAACACCAAGTTCTTAAACATCTTCTTGATGAACGGAAGCAAATTTGTTACATGATGTTAAATTTGGTCAAAGACATTGCACTACTACCAATGGTTGAGCTGCTTCAAGCTTACTGCAACAACATTGAAAGTACATGCAAATGAAGTTCGTTTGATGCGGATGACGCAACTCTATCCTCGTGCTTTAGTGTTCATTCGCACAATTAACTCAGAGGCTTATCTAATCTATCTAACATCACCAAAAGTTCTATCTCATCTTCACGTTTCACATATAGAGTCTTCACAGTTTGTTTACCCTTATCAAATCAACATTCACCAAACAAATCAATCAACTCCTCTTTAATTTACTTTATCCATCAAATGAGTACCAATATCAGTACCACTACGTTATTTCCCACAATACATCAATCCCTACAATTGGAATATGCTCCCACAATCCTTATCAACAGCAACAACCTAGATTTTCCAACAGACTCAGTAGTCTAGATGTTCCAGTGGTTCCAGATAAGGGGATGATCCCAATTGATGCATTAATCACATCGATGTATTCTTAACTGTTGTTTGTCACATCCGGTATCATTACTACCAACAATCAGCTAAGGGACTTCGTCAATACCCTCGCAACAAGTCCATTCTATGATGGAAAAAGTAATGTTCAACCGTTGTTCAGGGGGATCAAACTACTTATGCTGCGTGGAAAACAGGGAAAAATACACACCTGTGCAAGTGGAAGCAACAGGGGATAGGGAAACAACGGGATGTTATTTGTTACAATTGCAAAGGGCGAGGGTCATATTGCCAAGCAGTGTACTAGCCAAGAGGAAAAGGGATAACATGGTTTCAACGATAAAGTGTTGTTTGGTTCAAGCTCAAGCAAGTGGTCAAGCTTTTTAACAAAGGAAGAAATAAATTTTTGGCAATTCCAGGACTTCTGAATTCAAACCTCTCCTGACAGTCATCAGCACACTGTGTAATCAAGCGATTGATCTGGTTGCCTATGACTCTGATTGTGATGAACTCAAACTCAGCCAGATTTGCTCTTTTATGGCGAATCTGTCCAGGAATGGATCAGATGCACTCACTGAGGTATCAATCCAGTAAATGACTAAATGATTTATTGAATCAAGTTGAGGCAGATAATGACGTCTTCATGAACCAGTTAATGATGTGAGTCAGTCAGAATGAAATAATAGTGATAGCAATTCATTCCTTTATTTCAGTACCTGGTGAAGCACACACAGGAAACTGTCCAGAATTCTAAACTCTTCTGGCTCAACATGTATGTCATGATATTATCTATGTTTGAACAATTAACTACCCAAGTGACGCACTGCACCAATGTTAATCTAGAATATAAAAGTGCCAATCAAGCTTTGACTACCGAGCTTGACAGATATAAAGTGCCAATCAAGATTTGACAGAGCTTGACATATATGTTTGAGGTTAGCTTCTTTTGTCTTTTGCGGTTAGCTTCTTTTGATTTTAGGTTGTGTTGAATCTTTCGGGTGCACTATTTCAATCACATGTAGGAAGAGACATCTCGTCATTAGCCAGTATGCATCATTTGAGTCCCCAGGGGGAAGTGTTAGGAGTATAATTATTTAAAATGTGAGAAAAGTTCTTCCTTTCTGATTCAATAAATGCTTCCTTCAAACGGTCCAATCTAAGCTTATTACTAAAAGAAGTAGAATATTTGATAAATAGAGGTACACTAGGTATTGATGATCCTAAGTCAGTCAGTATTCTACAAAAATAATGAGTAAATTTGGGACTTATGTTGACTTAGGTGCTATCATCATTTTCGACTACTTAGAGTGAATAATTATGACATCGGGACTTAGTTGACTTTGATGTTGCAAGTTTATATCATCAATATTCCTGAATAGAGAAATGCGCTCATACCGGGTACCTTAATTGACTTGGTGTTGCGGTAACAATTCTTCAAATAGTTAACGTGTCTTCGATATCTGTGCTCTATAAATCAAGACAGCTTGATGCGGCTTCAAGAAAGTTCAATCTACTCAAGAAAGGATTTGCTGGATTAGGGGGAAGGCTAAAGCAACTCCAACACCGACACAGTAGAATCAACCGTCAGCAACTCAAGTTACATGAAGTATCTAAATGCTGTTCTATATCCTCGAATTAGATGCAAAGACTGTCATAACCTTGGAAAGAAATTTAAAGCAACGCTAAGAGTAGCGTAGAACAGAGAAAGATCAGATGACCAACCTCTGAAAGAAAGAAGTTAGTGAGGACTAGAAAGTTCGTTTGGTGGGAGATTGTACGAAGGAGACCTACGGCTATTGCGTCAAAAGTACCATATGATCTATCATATTGATGTTTCTCATACATTCAGTCAAACTCGTATATAATAATCATGTTAATATATAAAATGTGACATAATAGTGATAATAAGGAGTTCTCGACGAGTACAAAATTTCAAGAATTTCTTAGTAATTCAAAATCTTCAAAATATTGTACTCACACTGTACTTATAAACCCTCAAAACATTGAGGGGGAGCAATAATATGGTCCATTCTTCTAGAATATACATTTTGTCCACCGACGTTGAATCCCAATTAATATCCAAATATATCAAGGGATTAACATTTGGATATGGGCGAAAATGTGATTAACATGACTTAATGTATAATTGACATAAGTGGATCAATAAAATTGACTCATGCACTCCACACCTACATGTACTACAATTATACGATTGCACATTGTTAAGCGGGGACTTTTTATGCTGATGAAAAAACTCAATCAAAGATGTAAAACCTTTTGATATTTATATCCAACACATTGATTGATTTTTTCAATGTTTATTGGAAGGATCGTGATGAAAATACCAAAGACCGTACCATGTCCATAAACTTTTATCGAAGATCTACCCAGGAATATCCCCCTAGTTAGTGTAGAAGTCCTTAAGGTAAAAATTAAAAAGGAGAAAAAGTGATAATAGGAATAATGCCGACTGAAGATGGAGCTAACACTGGAACAAACCCAACAAGGTGTTAGTTATGAAGTCTCGGTAAGCATTGAAGGGGTTGAAGAATGAAAAAGAAATGTAAGGATAAAGGGTGAAAAGAAAGAAGCCCTCCACATACTTAGGCAGAAACCGGGTCAATACATATGCTGTCAGAAACACTCAGGTGTTGTCTGACATTGAAGATAGTCATGGACCCAGTGATGCTATGCACGATCCCCTCCTAACCACTCAAAGTCAGAAAGACTTTGTTTCAAAATCTCACAGAGATACAACTCCTTCTATTGACATTAACTCACGTTCCGAGTTAGTTTTGATGTGAAAAGGTGGTCACTCAGCTCCCAGCCTCCGATCACTAAAATCAAAGTGCACTATTGAGTCTAGAGCCAAAAGATATTATCCATAAATCTCATTAGGACACTTGTCAAATTATGCTTGCTAAGTCACACAATGTGAATTACACGAATATAATTAAGAGTCCTAACGCCATTATCCTATGTGATTTGCCAGTAACATCAGAGTGAATTCATTCACAATGAATATGGTAATCCTCTTGAGCCACATCAAACAACTCATGTAGGGTACTTTATGAGATCTATAAGAAGTCAAAACTGTGACAACAGAAAGAAACATGGTCGCTCTATAAGAATCAAACTTGTTCCATGAAATGGAACAACGATTGTTAATGATATTTGAAATGTATTAACACTCTCTCGTTTGTCCACAAAACAATTTTGCAAGTGATTACACCGATTGATTTCAAATCCAATTTTCTATAAAAAATCGGTGAGATAGTAACTCACTGGTTCACATCTTATCGTGACTGTCAGCTTTGTAGACTTCCGATCATGAGAGAACATAGCCTGAGTACGCTGAATCTAATACTGTATTGTTGAAGAAATTCAATACAACAGCTGAAATCCCACCAAGAGATACTTCTTAAATTGAATCTATCTGATCACAGGTCATCCTCCACGCTTTGAAGTTTACTCAACACCAAACCTGGGGGCGAATAACAAAGCCATGATTCGTCCCCCCGGCTTTATTGTCTAAACTATTGTTATCGCAGGAACTTAAGAAGGTAGTGAAGGTACCTGTTTCCAGTTGTCTCACAAAGATCCATAGCCACATGCTCATACCCTACCGACAAACATAAAGACATCATCAAAGCTCAAGTACATGTTTCAAGACTTCCGCTACTCTGATACCGCACGTCTTTCTCGAAGTGACGAAGTGTTAAAGTTAAATAATTTCAAGAAAGATGCAACATATAAGCTTTCCAAGTCATCAAATAAAATGGTATGAGCATTTCTTCCAAGCGCAAGTCCACAAGAGTGGCGAAGTTACAAGATGGGCGAAGAGATTGTCTTGGTTGAATGAGCTCAAATGCTCAAGATCACAATGTCAAATACAAGTTCAAGAACAAGCACAATCCAGAAATACAATGTCTCTACAACAAATTCACAAGAGAAAGTCAAAGGACGAGCTAAAGACAAAAAGACCAAGCATAATAAGCTAGCTTAAAGTTTTGTAAAATGGAGTGATCCTCCCTTAGGGGGAGATTGCGTTGAAACACAAAAATTGTCTACCCGGTCACTTCCAAGTTGTAACATGTCTTAGCTCGTAGTATAGTAAATGATTAATTAAGTAAATCTATCCGTTCCACAGCCCATAGGGAGGCCCCCTTGTCAAGCCAGGCCCCAAGGACCAACAAGATGTATATAATCCCTCTCCTAGCCTTGGAGAGGGGTTGGTTGTTCCATTTTTCCATATTCCATCTTTATACAATTCATCTATTTTTCCATCCAATCTCTCTCTAACATCACAACCCACATCTCACTCTTGTTCTTGGTTTGATCATAAGATTACTAGAATTCTACATGTTTTTTTAATCTTCCCTTTATTCATTTTTCGGGTACTTGTAGAACATTGAGGACAATGTTCAAAATAAGTGTAGGGGTAATAATAACGTTAGAGATTATTCTTCATTTGCATTTACTTCGTTCTTAAAAAGATGTGTAATATATCAAAACATAGTTTTAGACGGTAATTTTAGCCCAAAATTATTTTTTTTATGGCATATATCGATGAAATTGTAGTATTAGAAGCGTCTCATGGATAAGAGTTATATGACTAGTACAAAAAACCTACCACTCAAAAATTTCACCCAAAAATGTGAGGTTCACCCCTAGATCTTTAAGAATAAAAGCATTCATTTT
>BQNB010000649.1:0-156986 GCA_026074375.1 Tanacetum coccineum | reverse complement strand
AGGAACCAGTTGGTTTTGATAAAACCAAAGTCGAGTGCTACAATTGCCATAAGACAGGCCATTTTGCTAAAGAGTATAGAACCAAGGGAAATCAAGACAGTAGGAGGAGAGATACTTGGAACTCTGGCAATAAGGATGGGAGAAGATCTGGTAAGCAGGAGGACTCTAAAGCATTGGTGACTATTGATGGAGAAGGTGTAGATTGGACCAGTCACAGAGGTAACTTCCTGTTCAAATGAGTGTAAAGAGTCTTATGCTAAACTTAAAAAATTATATGATGCATAGAGAGAACAACTTAGTGATGCAAGCATAGAAATAAAGGCATATACTCAAGGTCTAAAGAAAGTTAAATCATAATTAGTTGCTCATCAACAAGGTCAACTTTGGTATGAAGAAAAGATAAGGTTTATGAAAATAAACTTAGATGATAAAACATATGTCCTAACATACCATAAGATTCTATTGGCAGAAGCTCAAAAAGAAAAAGAAGATTTAAAAGCTAAAGTAGAAAAATGGCAAAACTCTTCTAAAAATCTTGGTAAACTGCTAAATACCCAAATGAGTACTAATGATAAATTTAGGCTTGGGTATGTGGATGACAGATATGATGGAATTTTGAGCTATGAAAATGAAGTTTTACAAAGTGTTTTTATGAATAAGGAAAGTGAGTTAGAAAAACAACCTTTGTATCATAGGTTTGTTACAGCAAGAGGAATGCATGCTGTACCCCCACCCATGACAGGGAATTACATGCCATCTGGACCTGATGTAGAAATAGATTACTCTCAATTTACATATGGTCCAAAACAGTCTCAACCTAGTGAATCTGAAACCCGAACCAGTGACTTTGATACTTGTGAATCAGATTGTAGTGTTGAAACACATGAATCTTTACCTAAACCAACTGTAAATGAACCCAAAGTAGTAAATCAACCTAAGGTTTGGTCTGATGCTCCTATAATTAAGGAGTATGAATCAGATAGTGAAGATGAACATGTGTCTCAACCAACAAAAGAACAGGAACAACCTAGTTTTGCTAGTACTAATAAGCAAGTAAAAACTCCTAGGGAAACTGTTAAGAATCAATTCACACATAGTAAAAATCCTAAAGTTGACAAGAAAGGGTTAGGATATGGGTTTACTACAAAAGCATGTTTTGTATGTGGAAGTCTTAGTCATATTATTAGAGATTGTGATTTCCATAAAAAAAGGATGGCTAAACAAGTTGAGTTAAACAATAAGATGAGGAAGAAGTCTAGTCAAAGGGAGATTAGGCCAATTTGGAATAATGTGCAAAGAGTGAATCATAAGAACCAATTTGTTCCTACATCAGTACTAACTAGAACTGGCAAAATTCCAGTTAATACTGCTAGAGCTAGCGGTACTAACAATGTTAGTACTGCTAGACATAATTTTAACAGTCAGACAGTACTAACTAATGCTGCTATGAAAGTTAATACTGTTAAGCCTATTGTGAATAATGCTAGACCAAAGGGTGATTTTCGTGAATCTGTTTCACCTTTTAAAAAGTCATTGAATAAAACAACAGCACTTAGAACAAATTTTTCACAACAAAAAGTTAATAATACTGAGGTAAATGTAGTTAGTGCTATTAGGGGAAAAAGGGAAACTGTTATTAAGCCCTCAGCAGGTTGTAATTGGAGACCAAAAAGACATTACTGGCACAAAATCTCCAAGTACAATGATGGATCAAGACCTAGAGATTGTGCTACTTTCAAAGATCCACTAGGCAGACTCAAGTCCAAACAGGCTTGGGTCCCTAAGAAAATCTAATCTCTTTTATTTGATGTGTAGGATTATCGACACAGAACTTTTTAGAACAATGGGATTGTTGATAGTAGATGTTCGAGGCACATGACTGGAAACAAGGCCTACCTTGCTGAATATCAAGACTTTAATGGTGGCCCTGTTGCTTTTGGAGGAAGTAAAGGTTACATAACTGGTAAAGGTAAAATAAAAATAGGAAAGTTAGATTTTGAGGATGTATGCTTTGTGAAAGAACTACAACATTTCAATCTCTTTCTTGTGTTACAAATCTGTGACAAGAAGAACAAAGTTCTCTTCACTAACTCTAAATGTCTTGTTTTGTCTCCCGAATTTAAGTTACCTGATGCAAATCAAGTCTTACTTAGAATCCCCAGACAAAACAATATGTACAGTTTCAATTTAGAGAACCTTGTTCCTTCTGGAGGTTTATCATGTTTAATTGCAAAGGCCACAAATTATGAATCTAACAAATGGCATAGGAGATTGGGTCATGTTAACTTTAAAAACTTAAACAAACTTGTAAAGGGAAACCTTGTCAGAGGTTTACCTTTAAAATTTTTCAAAATGACCACACTTGTGTTGCTTGTCAGAAAGGAAAGCAACACAAGGCCTCCTGTAAGGCCAAATCAGTGAGCTCTATTAGTCAGCCTTTACAGCTTCTTTATAAGGATTTGTTTGGACCTACATATGTAAGGAGCTTAAACCATAAGACTTATTGCCTGGTTATCACTGATGATTTTAGCAGGTTTAGTTGGGTGTTCTTCTTAAGAACTAAGGATGAAACTAGTGGAATCCTTAAGGACTTTATAAGATAAATTAAGAACCAATTAAATCAAAAAGTTAAAACTATTAGATGTGATAATGGTACAAAATTTAAGAACATGGATTTTATTGAATTCTGTGGGTCAAAAGGGATCAAGAGGGAATACAGTAATGCCAGAACTCCACAACAAAATGGAGTTGCTGAAAGAAAGAACATGACCCTTATTGAGGCTGCTAGAACTATGCTAGCAGATTCATTTTTACCTAACACTTTTTGGGCTGAAGCAGTTAGTACTGCTTGTTATGTCCTTAATAGGGTATTAGTGACCAAGCCTCAAAATAAGACACCTTATGAACTTATAACTGGTAAAATACCAATCATAAGCTATATAAGACCTTTTGGGTGCCATGTGACCATCTTGAATACCATTGACCACCTGGGCAAGTTTGATGGGAAATCAGATGAAGGGTTTTTAGTAGGGTATTCTCTACAAAGCAAGGCTTTTAGGGTAGAAAACCTGCACATAACCTTTTTAGAAAATAAACCAAATGTTGCAGGGAAAGGACCAACTTGGCTGTTTGATCTTGATTATTTAACTGATTCAATGAATTATCAACCTGTGAGATCAGAGAATCAAGCTAACAAACATGCAGGTCCAAAAGAAGCTAATCATAATGCAGGTACAAAAGATAATATTGATGCAGGTGATTCTGAAATAGAAGCTGAATCTGCTCAGGACTACTTTGTACTGCCAATATGGTCTTCTTAATACCTTCAACAGTCACAAAAAGCTCACTAAGCAAAGAATGCAGTGTGTAAGAAACCTAAAACAATCCTGATTTAAAGACAGATGAGAAGCCAGTAGATAAGGAGGTATAACTTTTTGGATGAGCTTGAAAGACTTAAAAGACAAGAACAGGATGCTTATGATGCAGCTGAAGCTCTTAGGAAGGAGTTTGCCCAAGATACTGAGGATTTGCTTATTCAAGCAGGAGCTGCTAAAGCTAGCAGTACAAACATAGTTAATACTGCTAGCACACCAGTTTGTACTGCCAGTCCTTTATGGTTGGTCTATAATTTACTGATCTACCAATACTAAACAGATGATTCAGAAATACTGCTCTTGAGGAATTTTAATATCATACTGATGGTATTTTTTCAATGCATCTTATGATTGATGAGGGTGCAGTGGCTGAATTTTCCAATTTTGAACTATTGTGAATGTCAGTCCTATTCCCACATCAAGGATTAACTCTATTCATCCTTCGACTCTAATTCTTGGAGATCCAAAATCAGCAGTTCAAACAAGGAGCAAAGTGACCAAAAGTTCTAGAGCCTATGCTTTTGTAAGTTATATTCAAAAGCAAAGGAGAAATAATCATAAGGACTTCCAGCATTGTTTATTTGCTTGTTTTTTTGTCTCAAAATGAACCCAAGAAGATATTTGAAGCACTTAAAGATGAAAGTTGGGTTGATGCTATGCAGGAAGAACTGCTGCAATTCAAGATTCAAAAAGTTTTAGATCTGATACGATTTTTGCTTATGGAAGAAGGCAATTGGAACAAAATGGGTTTACAGAAATAAGAAGGATGAAAGAGGTGTTGTGGTTAGAAATAAGGCAAGGTTGGTTGCTCAAGGACATAGGCAAGAGGAAGGGATAGATTATGATGAGGTTTTTGCTCCTGTGGCCAGGATTGAAGCCATTAGGATCTTTTTAGCCTTTGTGCTTACTTGGGATTAATAGTCTAAATTTCTTTTTTTCTAGATGGATGTGAAGAGTGCCTTGATGCTATGCAGGAAGAATTGCTGCAGTTCAAGATTCAGAAAGTTTGGATTCTTGTAGATTTGCCTTATGGGAAGAAGGCAATTGGAACAAAATGGGTTTATAGAAATAAGAAGGATGAGAGAGGAGTTGTGGTTAGAAATAAAGCAAGGTTAGTTGCTCAGGGACATAGGCAAGAGGAAGGGATAGATTATGATGAGGTTTTTGCTCCTGTGGCCAGGATTGAAGCCATTAGGATCTTTTTAGCCTTTGCCTCTTACATGGGCTTCATAGTCTATCAAATGGATGTGAAAAGTGCCTTCCTGTATGGGAAAATTGATGAGGAGGTCTATGTGTCTCAACCTCCAGGTTTTATAGATCCTAAGTCTCCTAAGAAGGTCTACAAAGTGGTAAAAGCTCTCTATAAGTTACACCAAGCTCCTAGAGCCTGGTATGCTACTTTATCTACTTTCTTATTGAAGAATGGATACAGAAGAGGAACAATTGACAAGACTCTTTTCATTAAGAAGGACAAAAATGACATCATGTTAGTCCAAGTTTATGTAGATGATATCATTTTTGGTTCTACAAAGAAATCTTGGTGTGATGAATTTGAGGCCTTAATGAAGAGTAGATTTCAGATGAGCTCTATGGGAGAGCTCACTTTCTTTCTTGGATTACAAGTCAAACAGAAAGAAGATGGTATCTTTATAAGTCAGGATAAGTATGTTGCAGAAATCCTGAAGAAGTTTGACTTTATCAGTGTTAAGACTGCTAGTACACCCATTGAGACCCAAAAGCCTTTAGTCAAGGATGAGGAAGCCAGTGATGTAGATCTACATCTTTATAGATCCATGATTGGTTCTTTAATGTACTTGACTGCTTCTAGGCCTGATATTATGTTTGCAGTCTGTGCTTGTTCTAGGTTTCAGGTCACTCCAAAGACCTCCCATCTAAGTGCTGTTAAGAGAATCTTTAGGTATCTAAAGGGCAAACCAAAACTGGGTCTTTGGTATCCTAGAGTGTCCTCATTTGACCTGGAAGCCTATTCAGATAGTGACTATGCTGGAGCAAATCTTGACAGGAAATCCACAATAGGAGGTTGTCAATTTCTTGGCAGGAGACTTATTTCTTGGCAATGCAAAAAGCAGACCTAAAAGAAGACCATTCGTGGCTTATTCTACCTTTACCGATGGCTTGAATTTGTTGCTGTGAAGATGTTAGGGGCAAGTTTTGTGGATTCAAAATCAAATGTTAGACTATGGGTTCAACTTCATGAACACAAAGATCTACATTGATAATGAAAGCACCATTTGCATTGTAAAGAATCCAGTATATCATTCCAAAACAAAGCATATTGCTATTAGGCACCACTTCATAAGAGATGCTTATGAGAAGAAACTTATTCAGGTGCTTAAAATCCACACTGATGACAATGTAGCTGATCTACTAACCAAGGCATTTGATGTTAGCAGGTTCCAGTTCTTGGTTGTTCTATTGGGATGATAAATCCATAAGCTGCATTGGTTAAAGGGAGGCAATATGATGTGTTGTATAGTTTGTATGCAGTGTTAAGTATGCAGAAATATGTTAACCATAGGTGATGCATTTCAAGAGGTTTGATAGGATTTAGAGAGTCATTGAGAAGAGTTATTGATGGTACTGAAGCACTCCTGTTACCTACATTGTTCATTCTTTGGTTGGACTACAGTTAGTTACCGAAGTGCAAACTTAGTTGCTGGGGCAAACGTTTTGTTTAAACCCGGCTTTTTAATTTTGTAGGGAGACGTTGTAGAAAAATACCTCCAAAGGGTATTGTACAAAGTGTAAATTGAAACGGTTTCCTTGTAATTAGGTCTCCTAAACCTATATAAAACCCTTATCAATTGCACAGTGACTTTACTTATCTCTTTCAATATACTTTCAGTTTATACAAAGCCATTATATCTCTCTTAACGACGATCTCTCTTTTGACTACAATGGCTTGCTTCTTGATCATGTCTAAGCACAATATGGTCGGTTATCTAGAGAGACTGAAGGGAATTTATTTTCATGAGTTTTCATGAGTCATTGATTTTCTTACGCGCAGTTCCATTCATCATGCTCTCACTGTAAGTCCAGTTGTTTCTACTACATTTGTTGAACAGTTTTGGACGTCTGCTAAGTCCAAAATAATCAACAATGTTAGGCACATTACTGCCAAAGTAGCTGGCAAGCCTGTGTCTATCTCTGAAGCATCAATAAGAAGTGATCTTCTTTTTGATGATGCTAATAGGATAGACTCACTACCTAATCAGGCTATATTTGATGCTATACAGCTTATGGGGTATGAGGGGGATTTAACAGTGTTAACATTTAACAAAGATTTGTTTTCACCCCAATGGAGGTTTTTATTTCATACAATGATCATTGTATTAGTTCAAAAAAGCAGCCTATTGGGATCAAATTACTACTAATATTGCCCAATGCTGTCATTTGCTTAACATCTATTCTGAAGTATATTTTTTCTATAATAATTTTGATGGTTTGCTTAGCATTTGGATGCAAGAAGAAGTTTGTAATGTACCCACATTTTATTTCCATCTTTTTAGATAAAAACAGCTAGTGTACACTGTACCCTTTAGATGATCTTCCTGTATATGCTTTTAACAAGTAAAGTCTGTTCTTTCATGGTTAAAAAGGGGTAAACATTTCTAAGGGGAAAGTCACCCTTTTTTTGCTTTTCTATGTTGGTACACCAAATATGGATGAGGGTGCTCCTTCAGAAAGGACCATCTGAAGCATAACCTACCACCCTCTCTACTCACACTAGTGAAAGTACCTTTTGTGCTCAGGACTGAGCTCATATTCTGCTCACATAGTGAATTGTACTATTGAGCCACAGACGGAAAACCATCCTAGACCTTACACATCATGACTATTATTCCTGATTCTTATTCCTGAAAGTTTCTGGTGGGAATCTGGAGGTCATTCATCCAGTGATAAATCCCTTTAGGGAAATGAGGGTGAAAGCACTCCAAAGTGTCTATGAGCTTTGTCTCTCTTTATGTGCATAGGTTTCTAGATCAAAGCCAATGAAATACAACACTTGAAGGTTCAGATCAAAAAGCTCAAGAAGCAAGCTAAACCTGTCATCAAACACCACATAGCATGGATGCAAAGTGTCTTTTTGAAGCAAAGATTGGTAAGAAAGAGATCCTCAAAGAAACAATGGGTGCACAAAGAGTCTGTATCCAAACAGGGGAGGAAGTTTGCTAAAGGTGAACCTTTAGTCCATAGAGATCCTCTATTTGATAAGATTCCTGAAGATACACTTGATTATTTAGAATCTGAGAATGCTCAAGATGTGGGGAGGACAAGAGATATAGTGGGTGAAGAGAAGGAGTATGATGAAGATGTACTTAGTACTGAAGATGTACTTAGTACTGAAGATGTACTTAGTACTGACAAGGAGAAAGTTAGTACTGACAAGGAGAAAGTTAGTACTGACAGACCAATAGTTAGTACTGACGGATCCAAAGTTAGTACCGACAGGCAGAAAGATAGTACCGCTGAGCAAATTGAAGGTACTGATGAGCAAAGGAAAGGTACTAATGATCATACTAAAGAAGGAAGTGCTACTCAAACTACTCAACCACCACCTACTTCTACAATATTTGGAGATGATGAAACAATAGCTAAGGTTCTTCTCAACATGAGTCAAGCCAAAGCAGTTTCAAGAGAGAAGGAGAAAGGTGTAGAGTTGAAGGATATTGAAGAAACTGACTGATCCTCAGGCCTACTTCATCAGATTCACTTTTGAATTAAAGGCATCTTCCAAAGATGATCTAAAAAGACAAAGGGAAGAAGAATTATAGAAGAGGCAGGGTGAAATGAAGTGAATTGATGGTATTCCTGAAGTGGAGAATAGAAGTTTTTAAACAGCCTAGTGAAAAAAAAAAGGTACCAATGAAGCTCTCATAAGAAATTTTGTTACATAAAGGCAAGATTTGAGGCTGTAGACTTCCGTGCTGAGAAGCTCAAGAAGAAGAAAGAGAGCAATTTACAATAGAAGAAAGAGCAAAATTCCTTCATGACACAATTGCTGCTCAAAGAAAATTCCTTGCGATAACAAAGATCAGAAGCTATCAGACAAAACAACCTACAAAGAATCAACTGTGAAATCCAAATGATTGACCTACTTGAAAGAATGTAGGAAACTTCCAATGCATTTGTTTAGAAAACCAAGAAGTTTAAGGAAATACAAGCTCTGTATGAAAAGATTAAGAGGTTAGATGAAGATTTCATTTCTATTGGGTCTGCTAAAGATGAAAGACTGATCAAAAAGATGAATGAAAAAGGAATTGATTCCTCTAAGAATGAAATGGTCAAGGAGGAAGATAAAGAAGAAGAAAGTACTAGAAAAAGAAAACTTGGTACTAGGAAAAAGACGAAGTCAAGGAAAAGAAGATCCAGACAAAACACTTCTGAGGATGATAGTGAGAAAGAGAATGATGAACTGAGATTATGTTTAACAATAGCTCCAGATGAGGATAAAGAAGTGGATTATGAAATACTTGACAAGAAGTATCCCATCATAGAATGGAAAACTGAGTATCTTGGAACTAAACCACATGTTGAGAAAGCTAAACACTTAGAGGAGATTAATCAAAATGTAGTGATTAGAAGCAATGGACAAAAGAGATACTTTAGTACTCTGATGAGGGTGCTTTCCATATTTGATAGAGATGATTTGAATGCTGTATATAAACTGGTGATGGACAGATATCAAGATGAGATACCTGAAGGATTTGATAGAGTACTTTGGGGAGATTTGATGATTATGTTCAATCCAGATGATGAAGATAAGTTTTGGAACTCACAGCAGGATTGGAATATAGTAAGTTGGAAGCTACATGGTTCTTCAGGGGTACATACTTTAATGACTGAGGTTAGGATTTGTTTTCATATGTCGCTAGAGAAAAAAGTATCCTTTGAGAAAGAAAGTACTGTTGCAAATGTTGGAAAAAAAGTTGAAGTCTGAAGAAGACAGTACTATGGCATTAGAGTTGATTAGATTTGTCAAGAAGCTAGTTGCAGAGTTAGAACATGAAGACTCTAATGGAGATGAGGAGGATCTTTGAGTGTTGGTTTTCAAAACCACCACAACAAATGGTCATCAGTTTTCACCATGCTTATCAGGCATAAGAATCGGCTAGTCCATAAGCAAACCGGTTGTGGTTAGACCTTCTCAAATCCATTTATGGTTGACAATTTACCAAAAATTGTAGGGTTTTCAACTCACCTTGCTTCATTGGTGAAGAGTTGGCTAGTCCAAGACCAAACAGTTCTTGGTAAAGACTAATCAAATCTGTTGATAGCTGATAGTTTGCTAAAAACTATATGGTTTATCAATGCACCATGTTATGGCAATGAAGCATTGGCTAGTCCAAAAGCAAACGGTATTTGGTAAAGACAAATCAATTCCGTTGATGGTTGACAGTTTACCAAAAACTGTATGGTAATTAACTCACCATGTTTTTAAATGAAGAGTTAACTATCCCAGAGCAAACGGCTACTGGTAAAGGAACATCAAATCCATTTATGGCTGGTAGTTTGCCAAAAACTACAAAGCCAACTTAGTTGGATTGTTGCTGAAAAGATGTTGCTGTGTTGCTGAGAAGACAAAGTTGCTGCTGAAGATGGATAGTGTTTAAAAGCTCAAGAAATGTTAAAAGTGTTTGGATACATCCTCTATGCACTAAAGAAGATAAATCTGAAGAAACATGAAGTTTAAAAGAGTTCAACATTCATGTTTAAGGGAGGATTGTTAGGAATTATGTTTTCCTAACTTAGTACCGATAGTATTAATAGTTAGTACTGATAGTTATAGTTAGTACTGACAGTACAAAATGTTAAGTACTGATCAGTTAGTTAGTACTGATAGTAGAAATTAGTTAGTATCGTTTAAGAGATATGTATGAGATATTTTAGGAAAAGATATGTACGCGTTTTGTAAGCCTGTTAAGGTTTATCCTTGGTCTATAAAAGGATTCGTCTTGGCATAGTTAGAGGTACGAGCTCAATATATCTCATACAAAATCATATCTCATAGTTAGTAATCTGTAATCACTCAAAGCAGATTAATAGAAATTATTATTTAGTTTTTCATTGTTCTTCTTAGTACTTGTGTTAAGATTCCGTATTAACACATAGTATTCATAGTCAGTGTTTCTACATAGTCAACTGTATTTATACATCTTGGCTATCATCCTTAATAGGCTGCAGAGATCTATTCAACAAGGGACTCATAATAGCATAAGTTCGGCCATGAACTTCTCTAACTTCTTCTTGCTTAATCTTCTTTGGGCATCGGTTCCTAGTATGACCTTGCTTACCACAATCATAACAAGTCCAAACAGGCTGAGCGTTAGCACCCGTGGCAACACTCTTCTCCTTATAATACCTTGCCTTATGCCCAACCTTTCCATACTTGTGGCACTTGATCGTACACTGACGAACATAGCGAGTAAAACATCGTTCACACAAAGGAAGCCTTCCATCAGTAGGAGTGGTAACCATGGCTCGCACGTTTCCTTGCTTTTAGCTATTCTGCAAAGTTTGAGGAGAGTTATCCTTTTGATTGCCCTTACCACTACTATTTCCACTTTGAAAGCTCTCCCACTTTCGCTTCTGGTCATTCCTAATTTCTTTCACTCTAGCTTGCGATTTCTGCCCATCTACTTTGAGCCATACGCACAGCCTCGTTTAGATCAACAGGCTTAGAATATGTTACTTCACCCTTGATATTATCAGTCAATCCCCTGATGTAAGCATCAACCTTCACTCTTTCAGGCTCTACCATTCTTGGACACATCAAAGCCAGCTCATTAAACCTTTGAGTATAAGCAACAACATCATACTCCTTAACCTTCAAGTTCCACAATTCGTGCTCCATTCTTTGAACTTCTTCTATCGGAAAAAATTCCACAGTTATCAATTGCTTCATCTCAATCCAAGGCATTTGGTTCACAGTCTCCAACCCCATGGTTGCAACCTTAGTTTTCCACCAAGTCAAAGCTGGTCCTTCCAATATAGCAGCAACAAACTTGACCTTCTTACCCTCTGCACATTCACTGATCTCGAAAACACTCTCAGTTTTCTCAAACCATCTTCGTAATTCGACATCTCCTTCAACACCACAGAAGACAGCAGGATTGCACTTCATAAACTCAGCAAAAGTGCACTCACGAACAGCAGGTGCAGTGTCTTGACCTTCTAACAATAGCTAATCCACTAGCCATCATTTTTATGGACATCTGATTGCATTGCCCGATTCAGCAGTAAATAGCGGCATCAAACACTTGTCCTTGATCATTAAACGAATAGCAGCTTGAGTTCATAGGTGCAGACTTTGGAGGCATGATTCTGTCACGTCATATAGAAAACAATACAATAAGCATTCATCACATGATATACTCATAACATGGTACAATAACAAATCAATCACCACAACAGTCACACAACATCAAGTAGTAATCAAAAGATAGTCATTCATTTTTCATCATAAGAGAGTTAATACATAGTTGCATTGTTTCATGAAATGATACAAATCGTTACAACCAATAGCACTAATTCTACTAACTGAGGATTCAGTTTAGTGATTACACAACAAAAGAAACTACAATTGAAACTAAACTACTACGAATCATGAGGAGATCCTTGCGACTCAGATGATGGACTCTTCTCATCTTCAATTGGAACATCAATAGCTTCATTTGGTCTTTCTTTAAACATAAATCCTCTGCGAATCATCTCTTGATAGAACTCATGAGCTCGAACTCTAGTCCAATAGAGATCTCTCTCGACTCGTCCGTTCTGCATACGAAGGAATGTGTTGCTAAACTTTGCTTTTTCACGTTCCTTCTTCAATTTCTTACACTCAACCTTATCTTCAGCGTTACCAAGCTTCTCAACTAGCTTTTCCATTGCGACCGTTCCTTGCTCCACACTAGAACGCACTTCATTACCCAAATCCAAAATCAACTTACCATAATACTCGTCCTTTGTTTTTTCTTTCTTCTTGACCAATGCATGCGCCATCTCGCGACCACACAGTCATCTTGAAAGAGAAGCCATCCGACCAAAAAGAGAGTTAATGTCCCTTCTCATGAGACCAGGTAATAGACCATCACTGTCCTCTCGAAGAAAAGGAGCAGTAGATGATTCACCTACCTCATGGACACTAGCAAGAACAGTCTCATCCTCGAACTTAATCGGGTTCTTAACCTCGATCGTATCCTCAAGTTCTGACTCAAAAGCAGGCAATGGAGGGTTAAGAGGATCCACCTCTTCATAAGGATATGTTAACTCAGGCTCATTCTCATCTCCCTCGATGTCGACTTCCATATCATCTTCTTCTTCTTGAGGATCTTCTTCTTCCTCAAATTCGTCTTCTTCTGGTCCTCATCTTTATCATCTAACACAGGCTCGAGAACAAAAGGAACATCATCGTACTAATTCACAACAACGGGTACATCATCCACATGATCCGGAGGAATTATGCTCACCATGATAATCTAGAAAATATCATACAATACTTACTTAATAGCGTATCACTCCTTATTATTATTGGAACACTATTATCAAAATAACGGCTCGCATAAAAGTGCAACAACAAAAATTCATAATTCGTGACATTCTTGTTCTGCATATACCTCAATTATATTTCAAACATATATAATAACAGTTATCATTACATCACATGCCCATTTACTTAATACAACACATGGATAATAATGCACCAATCACATTACCAATTTATACTCTAAAAGACATGTATGAAATTCTGCCAACTTAACCATGTTATATCATATGAACACATACGCAAATATACCTATTCATTAACCAGATCAACAAAATTTACTCTTCTTCCTTTCTATAGGTAACCAATGGAACGAGGATTCTCGGCGTTGCGTGGTAAAGTGTTATAGTTTAGGTTTTCAAAAACAGACCGACCTAGGTCTCTACTAACTCTTTAGGCTCTTGAAAACACTGCCTGCTTATCACACCCCCCATCCAACGTACATATGGCTATTGCGGCAGCTAGAATTACAATTTGCGATGTTACTAAAATTCAGCACTATACACCAAGACACAATAGAAAAAATACCCAAAGAGAGTTAAACACAACATGTGTTTCCATTATTAATAATCAGAAGTTACAAATTACTTCTAGGTCCCACAGAACTCGCACAACCATCAACCATGTACATCTATTTAATTAACTAATTGTTTCAAATAAAGTCACTGTTTTTTAGAACAACATACAAGACATTGTATTTTGACACAGACACCTAGACACACACAATATCCCTTTTAACCAAATCCATCACACGCACAACACACCTAACTCATCATACCCTCGTCCTTTGGTAACACCTGAATCAACATGTTATAAAAACGTACAACAACAATGTTGAGTGAAATTCTTCTGAGTTAAAAATAGTATAATAAGCAATAATCCATTGAACACACATAATTAGTTATCACTCAGGGAAAAACAAAGCAAAAACAATGCAATATACAAAGCAACGTTCTTTTCTTTCACGGCAATAAGCTCTTCGACACCCCGAACTAACAAGTACATATCCATTTTTATATTATACAACGTGCCCCAAAACAGAAAACAAGGTATTATTGTCTCATGATACTCTCTAACTCCATTTCTAAAATACAAAATGTTTCGTTTGACATGGTGGTCCACAACGTATTACAGGCCCCGATACAGGGTTGTCAAACCCAATAGATCTAATTAATGCTTAGCATTCACCTCGCAAGGCAATTAACGGTTCATGAAATAAGGGACTATCGACAATAGCAACTTACACGGGAAAATATCTCCGTAAACTCGGGTCCCACATACCATAAAAATCTTATGTGCAGCTTTCGCTAGTTGTAAAACAAACATGTCATCCCACCCCTCTGCGGGATTAAACAACAATTAAAAAGAATTCTAAGATGCAAGCTAAGAACTCACCTTCATCGCAGCAAAAGATCCAAATCAATCAAGTCAATCAAGCGCAAGTAACTTCACTCCTTACCCGACTCCCTTACTCTCTAATACATATATAGCGGTACGTACTAACAAGCATATTAAAACATATATTGCATACTTGCATATATAATATACATAAATACATATATACTATCAATACATACATATATATATATTCTTACATATATATCAAACACAATACAATTATAAACTACATTATATATATATATAAATATATACATATATATAACATATGTATATATGCTAAATATATACATTTCTTTTATATGTATTAATACATACACTTATATACATCACATATATTATATACAATAATTATCATATAATATATATATATATATATTATTATATAGTATACATATATATATATATATATATATATATATACATACATATATATATACATATATATAAATATATATAAAATATATATATATATAGTATGTATTCATATCTATTAGAATATATATATATAGTATGTACTAGATACGTATATACTATCTCCAAGTGCGAACTAACAAGTTCTTCATCATTCGAGAATAGTCATTAATACTACATCCCAGATCAAATAAAGCGTCAGACACCAACTAAACTAAACATACACGACTCAAGCAAAACCCTCGACACAACGCCCATCTACCTCCCTCGTCACCACTACACCCCCATCACACCTACCACTCCCTACCCTCCGACCCTCCTCCACCAACTCTTGGATAACCACAAAACCAACAAACCCTAACACCACCAGCCCCAACCCTACCCACCCTCACACGCATAACCTACCAACCACCACACACTCAACGACACGAACCACCTATCTAAGCCCCATCCTACTATACCACACCCACCAAAATCACCGACCCAAACCGACACACCCCACCACCTTACTCGGCTCTCTATCTTCATCAACGAGCTCTGACAGTTAGTACTGTTATTAAATAAAAAGATGTACCAGTATAAGACGATAGCATAAAAATTATAGAAACGATATTCATTAATCTTTTAACGTGTTTAGTAAGCCAAGATTAGTGTTTTACCATGGGTGGTATAAAAGGAATCCTTAACGGCATAGTTAGAGTGATGAGTTCATATGTCAAATCTCATAGTTAGCAATTAATACAAAAACTTAGTTATCAATATTCATTGTTCTTCTTTGCATTATAAGTTAGATTCCGCATAACTTATAGTATTCTTAATCATTGTTTCTCTTGTAGTTTGTGTGAATCTATTCATATTAGCTACAACCCTTAACAAGGTAGTAAGATCTATATTCAAAGGGATCCACAATCAACAATAACTTACAGACCACAACTGACAATCCTCAATCAATCATCACTCACCAGACCAAAGTGATGAGCAAGACGCCTAATAAAATGAACTCCTAATAACCATGCACCGCTCTTCCTCCCCTCAGTGTGCCTAAACATGTACTATGCTAATAGATACGAGACATTAGATGCCCCTCGGTCCATACTACGTAGGTAAAATAGGTCAGTAGCAGTTACCTTTTCAGGTGCATGCCCCTTTATAGAAATGTTGTATGAGATCAACCTGTGGCACAACCTCCAAACCGGATCTCTGATGTAAGTATACGAGGGAGCACCTCTAAAAAATTCCCTGCCATAAGAAATCACAACCCAGTAATCACTAAGATCCCCCTTATTGGGGATCAATCTCTCACTCCCTAACCAATATGCACCAAATCCGTCCTCTGCCATCTCCTCGGCAGTATGCAAACCTAGAGCTAGAATAAACTACCTCCAAGTCATACTACGCCTAGCACCTCTTAACTGAAAACATAGAGTACCAGCCACATCTAACCCCATTTGGTCCCCGATCCTACAAGTGCTAAAGAACTTGAGTATAAAATCCTGAACTAAAGGTGCTTAAATCCCAAACAATCTCCTCCAAGTGTGACTTACAAATACCTCCTGCCCATCATCCCCAGTATATACCATCCTTATCCTCTTGGCCAAATCATGCCTCATGTCCGGAGTCAATCCTTTAAAATCTAGTATATGTACTAGGTAAATTGCCGACCGAATGTGTCTCTGATCACGGGGTGGTAGAGGTGCCATATCTGTAAAATCAACGAGAATAGTACAAAGATTATAAATTTTCTAATCATTTTGTTCTGAGGGTAGATACGACGTATTCATAAATGGATACGCCATATAAAGATCAATATAGTCAATACGCCGTATAGGTAGAAACCAATACGGCGTATGGGAATCAAAACTCAGGATCCTTTTCGGATAAATACGTCGGTATTCATTCTATTGAATATGCCGTATTGAGGTCTTAAGTCTGGGTGAAATAGAGTCAATATGCCGTATCCATTTGACTGGATACGCCGTATTGCTTTGCAATTGGAAAACGAAAAGGGAATTCCCATTCTTTACCTTTTACCCACTATAAACGATAATAAGTTTTATATCACTTGTAAAAATATACCACAATCTATATTAATTCAAAGAGCATTAAGAAAATACCAAGTTACCCTTTAGTAAAATCCACTCTCAAAATATATATTATATTAATAATATAATACGTATATTTAACCGGGAAAAATAATCACTCGGGTCGTTTCCCCAACGAATTGTGCAATTGAAACCTCGTTTAAGCTCGGATTATGATTTGAATGAAAGCAAAGATATTTTTATGATCTATAACTACCAAATAAAAGCAACAAGTAAAATTGAACTATATTAAAAGCAATTAATACATTAAAATTGTATTTACGGGGAAAACAAAAAAAACGCGAAAATAAGCAAGCAAATCAAAATTAAGTCCTAAAAATACCAAAACTAAATTCTAAACCTAAATTAGGACAAAAGAAAATTTTAATGAAAAGAAAAATATTTTTTTTGATTATTTTTGAATTTTTTATTAATTAAAATCAATTAATATTTCTAATTAAATCCTAAAAAATAAAAAAAATAGCAAATAATTGAAATTATATTTTTCCTAGGTAAAATAAGTAAAAAAGAAAATTTTAGAAAAAAAGGGGAACTTTGTTCACTATTTTTGGGTTTTTCTGTTTTAAGTTATGAATTTTCTAGATTTAAAACTAATTAAAAAGTACAAAAAATAATAAAACAGTAAAAATATTAATCCTAAAAATTTTATATTATATAAATTTACTAGAACAAAGAAAAAGTGCAAATTTTATAAAAATAAAAGCCCTAATTTTTACTATTATATTAAACTTTAATTAAACTAATTAAAAACTAAACCTAATTAATTAATTAAAATTATTAAACTAACAAAGACTTAACTGAGGACTAATGGAGTTAGTCCTTAAAGGACTAACAGTGTAAACTAAAAGGACTAACGAAGAAAACTAATAAAACTTAAAAGTTTCACTACTTACCTTGAGGCCTAACCCGATTACACCCTAAGTCCCTTTAAGCCTAAAAATAAGTTGAAATTCTAAAATGTGCTTAATAGGGAACACTTATAAAAGCTAAGTCAAAGAACAAGTGTGGTGAACATACTTTAATACAAAATCAATCTTGGTTCTGATAAGCACTAATATGCTCAAAAGGCTTATTATTAATGCTAACTGTTAGTGGAACTTTCCCTTGATTTAACTTATCTGCTTTGCAAAAAAAGCTCAAAGAAGCTCAAATTTAAAACAAGAGTTTGAAAGCTTATAATGTATACTATCTAAAAAATGAAAAGCTAAATCCCTAGGAACTTCTTAACTAACTGAATTTAAGATATAAAATGCTAAACTCAGGAAATAAGCAAAGTAGCCAAAATTCTTTATAAGTTAAAAAGCTCATTAAGGCATATTTAGAATTAAGCCTCTTGTAACTGGCTTTACCTAGTATAGCTAGAATAACTAATATCATTAAAAACCTAATCTATAAGCTAGAAATCAAAAAATTACCAATCATAATCTTAAACCCTATCTGTTTTTTGGGTATTTTGGTTTTTTTAGTTGAAATTTGACAGCAAAATAAGCTACAAAATGCCAATTAAGCCCTAATCTATATTAAGCTATGTCTATACTATAAGCTACTATAACCTTAAAAGCTAAAACCTAAGATTGCTAACTTAAAATTTATTCAAAAGAGGGACAGCAGGAACTGATTAGTTCCTGCTGATGCAATTTGCACAAACACAAACCAAGTAGTGCAGGTTACCTTAAGGGTAAACCTGCACTTAGACACTCTCAAGGAGAGTGTACAAACACAAAACAAGGAAATATCAAGCCTTAAGTGGCTTGGATCAAACAATCAATAACAAGAAGAAAGGAACAAAATGCCCTGGTGCTGAAATGATTAATATAAACCATAACTATTTAATTTTTGCAAATTAACTTTTGAAAACTGAATTAAAACTAATCTTAAATGAAAATACAACTAGCTCATATAATTTGAACAAAGTGTTTTGACTTTTTGAGGTCAAAAATGCTTAAACCAAACACTCCTTTAACTTTGAGACAGATTTGAAAAAGCTTTTGAATTGAAAATTATTTAAGAAAACTTGATTACCAGACATTAACTAGCTTAATTCAAACCTAATTGACACAAATTAACAACTACTTTAAGCTAGAATTAAGATCTATGATATAACTAACTAATATTTTTGGTTTTTTATGGTTTATAAGACAGAAATGAAAATCTAACTTCTATAACTAATAATCTAACAATATATGATCAGAAATAGATAAGAAGCACAAATGAGCATAAGTCAACACAAATAAGCAATAAGCATAAGCAAATAAGCAGAATTTAGACTAATAAGTACTTAAGTAGATATTAAGCTAAAAAATTAAGTGACAATGAAATTTAAAAGAGAACTTACAAGTGGCCTAGCTAAACAAGGCTTAATGGCTCTTAGAGCTTTGCTACAAGCTCCCTAGCTTATAATTAAGCTAGGGTAAAAGTCCTTGGGAGCTCTTCCAAATTAAGCTCCCCTTCCAAAAGGTCAATAAGTCCAAAATGCATAGGTAAACTTCTGATTTTAAAGTTAAGGTATATTAAGATTGGTTAAGCTCAAATCAAGAGCTTAGAGACTCTTGAGAGCTTAATATGAGCTTATTAGCTTATTGAGACAGTCAGGCTTATTGAGAGAGCTTATGAGTTGAAAGAAAAAAAAAACTTGTCTAAAATTAAAACTAAGTTTCATTAATTAAAACTGAATTACATTACTTAAAAAGGAATTACAACTTGATCAAAATTACAATAAGCTTTTAAAAGCTACACTAAGCTAAAAACTAGAAAGGAAAAAGATCCCTTGGTGTGTGTGATGGAAGGTCTTATTTATAGCTGATCCATGAAGCTTCTAGGCCTTGAGTTTGTTAGAGGCGCCCATCAATCTCTGCCATTAGATCAACCAATCATTGGGTCAACATTTTGAGCCGTTAGATCACTAAGTGACCTCACACGGATTGCCAAGCTGGCAATCCGTTTGAGGCTCACTTGTGTTTCTTTTCTGAGTGAAATGAGTGCAAAACCCACATCCATGTGTGCTTTCTTCAGGCTGACGTGTGCTTCATTGTTTGAGTGACTAATGATTGCTCTTGATTTGACTGAATTAACCTTGCCATTGTGTTTAAGGAGCTCTTGAATAACCCTCCCATACCCTCAATTGTAGAAAGCCCTTTGTTTTTACAGCTTGGTGAAATGAAGAAGATGGGTGAATAGTGTTTGGGATTGGCGCCATTTGTTTTAACTGAAAGAGTAAAAATTCAGTTTGAAGTTGAGGAAAATTGCCAATATGCCCTTGTCTTTGTTTTTCCATTGTAGTGTTAAAACAAAGTTTTGAAAAGGCTCATAGGTTCTTGTGGTTTTATGAAAAGGTTAATGGACTAGGGTTTTGGGGCTTTATGATTTGGGCTTTTGGGCTTTTGAGTTGTAGTTGGTATTCGGGTAGGGGTATTTAAGGGTTTTGAGGCCATTAGGGTTTAGGGATATTTTTTGGACTTTTTCTAAAGTTGAGGGATGAATGGAAAATTTAGGGATTGTCTTTTTTGGTTGACTTCTGTTGACCACTGTTTGACTTTCCTTTGACTGTTTGACTGAGGGTTGACTTTTTCATGGCTTTGCTTCCGGCTTTTGTACACTCTTCCGTTCTCGTGTCCGTGCTTGCCCGTTTTTGACGGTTTTCTTGTGATTTTTGATATATCCGTACCTGTACACACAAAATACAAATACAAGCATATTTGTTGCCATTTTTGGTCTGTTTTGGGTTTAATTGGGTTATTTTAAGCATAAATGGATATGTGTATTTTACACTTATCATAAATTCCCAAAAACTAAACGATTGCGTGTCCTCAAGCAATATCACATGCCGTATTACAATACCCGAGACTTCCCCAAACTATACCTTTGAAAAGTAGCAAAGATTTTGGTTGAGTGAGTTAAGAGATCACCAGTTCTATAAACACCCGTCTTTCCCATTTTAAAGTTTTTTCTCTTTTTATGGATTTTTCTTGATGATTAACTACATAAACTACAACTTATTGTGTTGACATAATGTATTGTTTTCATTTCCTTTTTGGTAACTTTGAGGATCATAGAACAAAAAGCACAATTAAGTGTCTAAAAGATAACTTCATCATCCCCGATCTTTTACTTTTCCAGTCTAAGCTTAAAAAAATAAGATCACCGTTTATGTACGAGCGAAGATGCTAAGTACTACTTATAATTGACACTTGTGAATTCCTCTTCCCGACTAAATCATATATTTTAGGTGTGTGTGTTCAAATTATGTTAAACCATTAAATCTTCATATTTAGATAGTTGAATCGACCAAGCTTTGACACATGGGCCTTTTGGGCAAATATGTAATTCACTTAGCAAGATCACATCCTCAAGCAAACAAAAAACTTCCTTAGCTAAGACATCGTTGGTTCACTTGTCCCATGAATGACTTTCTTCTCTAACATTCCACCGTCATCGGGTAAGTGCTTAAGCTTTTGACAACCCCATCCGGAGAAATTCTATTCGAGACGCATGAACTTCCATGAAAACGTTGTAGACTTTTGCAAACCTTGTTCAAGGAATACCTTGGTTTTAGAAAATGAAACTTTTACTATTTATTTTCTAACTTCAGACATTATTATTTCTATTTATATTATTTGGCTAGGAATCGGTATCAGTTTTCATTTCGACGACATAATCGGCCCGCCTCCGACAAAGAGCTTGTGTACTTATTATGATACAACCCTAAATATACATCCTCCACCTTTCTTTCGATGTCACTTCGGTGCGAACCGACAAATGCCAGTACTTTATTGCGATGGAGTTTGTATATTAATTATTAACACTAAGGATTTATAACTTGCATCCTTTTTATTCACCAACTATATTTTTATAGATTTTTTTAATCTAATAATTGATTTATACACTTTTTTTTAACAAATAGAAAAAAAATCAGTTTTTTAGAAAACTAAGTATAAACTTGAACTAAAATTCTTATTTACCAATGATGTTTGACTTTCATCATCGATAAGCTTTTCTCTGAATATGTCTGAATGACTTTTAGAGTCAAACTCTAATTTGTAAAAAATTAAAGAGGAACACGTATAAATAATCATTTTAAGAACTTCGGGGAAGAAAAACCACAAGGTATTTTATAAGACCTTTAAGTATTCTAATTATAGCTCTTGTCTAGCATCCTAATTCGTAATAAACACTATCACTCTTATTCTTTGCAATTTAAAATTCTCTAATAAAGAAATTCGCAAATACTTAGGCCTATATAAAAAAGTCCAACTCGCATATTTAAAATTTCTACTTAAGGAATTAGTACAAGTCTTCATTTACTAATGATTTCAAGTCTAGCATGTTTAAAGTCTACATGAGACTAGCACAAACTATCATCATTAATTGTTAAGGGAGAAAGCTAGAACTCTACACGTTCGATCGGGTCAAAAATTACTTCTTATTCTTACCAACGGAAAACCTACATTCGTGTCTTAACACTTTTATTATATATTTTTTATTATTATTATTTTTTTTTACAAATAAGATCTTAAAAATTTAAATTTTTTTGCTATTTTTGTGGGAAAACGGGTACGTGAGAATAAAACAATAAGCATGTAATATCAAATCGATAGATTCCCTCCCAAACTAAAATGAAAACATTTCCTCAATGTTTAAGTCGGGTTTCTACGAAAATCTAAGCCGTTATGAAGTATGCAAAGATAAACGTGAATCGATAATGATGAAAGGATATCGGATCTCCCCAAACTAATTTTACACAAAGGATGAGAAGCTCGAGTGAAACGGGATACAACACCGGACACGAGAGTCTTTAGAAATTGTTGGGTTAATCCTGCAAAAATGCACAACAACAAACAACAAACAACAAGAAACCGGAAGAGGATAGCACAACACATCACAACACTTTATTTAAGAAAATAGAAAGAGAATAGATAAGCATGGGGTGAACTCCCACGAAGCGGCTTGTTTTTGGTAACCGAGTCACAAGCTTGACTTGATCCCTGAATTTAGTTGTCCTTAGGGAGAGCAACACTTAAAACAAGAAACTTCCCTTGAAGATGCCACCGGGTGATGGGAAAACGTCTATGCCGGGGTCAAAAACAAAATTCTTACTCCTAAAGGAGAAAATCAAAGGTGATTCCTCGGTGTAAGTGAAGAATGGAAGAAAAGTCCAAATTATAAATGTGAAGGAATCGTCATCTTCAACATTTAAAGGTAACACCGTTTCACTTAGGTAAAAATCTTCATTAGGTTTAACAAAAGCATTTTTCATAGCAAAATATGCGTAAATCTCATGCAAACATCGGGTGGTTCCGGCGGGAGGACGAGGGCAAATGACAGATCGAATGAAATGATTCAAATCGGGAAGCTCCAAAAGAGGTCATTTGAATTATCATGCTAATCAAACACTCCTGATCGGCTCAATCTAAAAAAGAAACGCTTCATACTCGGAAGAGAGTAATTAGTATGAGTAGTTGGTGTTTGCCACTACTCGTCTCTTCCGTATGATCGCTAAAAGTCTCGAATTCGGGTAAAGAATATTATCCAATTGAGAATATGAGATGTATAGACTCTCTAAAACGAATCCACTATCCGCGAGGAGGATAGGAAATGGGAGAAGGAGACTCGAACAACCCATTGGATTAGGGTTTATCTTTTAAAGATTCGATTTAAAATACGGGAATGTACGTTTAATAATTTCTCACAAAGAATAACGTCTTGGGTTTGAAAAATATCTTCTAGATCAAACTCTTTCTCTTCTTGGTCAACATCATCCTTCCTCTAGGCTACTGTATCGATGGTCCTCTACAATCATCGTTATAAATCGAAGTGTCATCATTTTGACAAAGTCGGCTTCAACAATTCCGGTGGAATTGGAAGCAATATGAGCAAGTTTTCCCACGGCAAATCCCGAGGAATTGGGGTCGATCTTAGAAGAATAAACAATCGAAGTATCACGGTTAATCAAAGATTCCACAAGTTCGGACTCAACATTAACACGATTATCATCACAATTAGGCACATCACACGTATCGTCGGAAATTCCCTCAAACTCACTTGGGATTGGGACAAGGTTCTCAACACTAGACTTTATTACTTCGTCCGATTTCGTTGCCATGAATAGTGTCGAGATGCTCATCCCCCATATTTAGAGAATTATCGGGTTCTTCGATCGGTAAGTCGGGTGTGATTGCTTTAGACATAGAATATCGAGCAATAATATCTCCTAAAGGAATAGAATCATCCTCGTCATCACAAGTAATTAGAAGCATGTACGACGGGCAATATTACTTTTCTTCTTCGTACGCTTGCTCCTTTTTTCGAACTTCGCTGCCCCATTCATTAAAATCTTGCTTAAGTTTTCGGAATTCTAATTCGCATCTCTATCATATCTTCATCATCTTCTCGCCTCTAAGATATTTTATAACACATTTCTTTGTGATTTCTTTAATTTGCGATCAACCATTGCTGTCATGCCTATTTCTCGTATACGCATATTATTCTTTAGCCATTTGTTCTTCCGCGATTCACTTTTTTAATTCCTTTAACATTCTTTGATCTCGTTTTAATTCTTCAAGCTCTTCAAGAATTTTATCAAGGGCTTCTTGACAATAGACGGAGTCCTGCGGGGGTTGTGGTTGGTCAAAACTGGAAGAATTAGGATAATAGCAAGAATTTTGCTCATAATAATCTTCATTCATTGGTTGACATTGAAAAGTTTCATGAGGACCCCCGCAATTTGCACAACAAAGATATTGTTGAGAATAACTCTGAGAATTTTGTGGAAAATAATTATCATTAAAGTTTTGATTGTAATACGGCTCCTGTTCATAGACAAACGGGAACTGTGGTGAACAATCATAACCATAATGAGCATTATTTCCACATAACTCACACAAGTAAGTCTCAAACTGGGGTTGTGGAGGTTGGTTGAAAACATTAGGAGGATCATTATCAAGGTTCGGCTTTGAAACATGAGGTAATGAGAAGCATGACGGATCTAAACTTGGGAGAGTTTGTGGAATTTCATTAATGGTTTGATTGCATGGCTCCGGTTTAGAAATGATCGGATCTTTTGGTGGACAATTATAACCGAAATGAGCACCTTTACCACAAGATTTACAAATGCATTGTCGACAGAAAATTCCATCTAATGAATCACCGCACTCGTAACAACAATTTTGGTCAATCTGTGGAGGATCTTGTGAAGACTTTACACCGGGGTCTTGATTGACAACGATTGGCTCTCGAGGAGCATTAACAACGTTGGTATTGTCATCGGATGATTTGAAAGTATCTTGAGAGTCTTGGAAAATTCCATTTTCAACACAATATGTAATCAAATCTTCCTTGAATTTCTTTCGTAAAAGAGCACATCCACGACAATACGGACTATTTTAACCGGGGTTCTACCACTTTGCACAACACGGAGAAGAGTCGGGTACGGGAGTAAGGATCTTGTCTTCAAGACTCCCTATTGAACAACAATCTCTAGTGTACAAACTTCCACAAGTCGAGCATTCCTTAATTGCGTAAAGGGGATTCAAACGATGAGACGCCATAAGAATTAAACAATTTAGAGGGTTAAGGAAAAGAATTAAATGGATAAGAAGAAAAAGAAGATTATTTTTGGTTTTTTCGATTCTTTAAACAACATATTTTATTTACGGATAACGAGAGGACAACTTAAACCAAATATCCAACTTACTTCACAGTAGCTCCTTAAAAACAATTTCTTCGTAAGGTGAGCCGTTCCTCGTAAGTGACACAATGACAAGTTTTTTGATTCTTTGTTGATTTTGAATTTTTAAGTTCACCGGAACTTATTTATGATAATACCTCAATTGAAGGTATTATATGTTGGTGTTCTTTTACCAACTTTGTTAATTTTATTTCTTTTTAAAAGGACAATTTTTTTATATTTTTATATTTTTTTATATGATAGCTATACTAAAAAGAAAAAGAAAATATTTTTTTTTACTTTTTATATTTTTTACTTTTTTGGATTTTTTGATATTTTATAACAAGAATGAAACTTTCGAGGACGAAAGGATCTTCAAATCAAATCAACAACAAAAAAAACAAAGGAATCTTAACACAAGTCCCCGGCAGCGGCGCCAAAAACTAATAATATGTTTTATATACTTGTAAAATATACCACAATATAATATTAATTCAAAGAGCAATTAAGAAAATTACCAAGTTACCCTTAGTAAAATCCACTCTCAAAAATATATATAATATAATATATAATACGTATATTTAACCGGGAAGAATGATCACCCGGGTCGTTTCCCCAACGACTTGTGCAATTTGAAAAACCCGTTTAAGCTCGGATTATGATTTGAATGGAAAGCAAAGATATTTTTATGATCTTATAACTACCCAAATAAAAGAACAAGTAAAATTGAACAAGTAAATGCAATTTTAACGTTTAAAATAATTAAGGGAAATACAAATAAAACGCGACAAATAAGCAAGCAAATCAAAATTAAGTCCTAAAAATGCAAACTAAATTCCTAAACCTAAATTAGGACAAAAGAAAATTTTAAGAAAAAGAAAATTATTATTTTTGATTATTTTGAATTTTTTATTAATTAAAATCTATTTAAATCTAAAATAAATCCGTATAAAAATAAAAAAACATAGCAATAATTGAATTATATTTTGTCCTAGTAAAATAAGTATAAAAAAGAAAATTTTAGAAAAAAGATCACTTTTTTTGGGTTTTGTTTTTAAAGCTATGAATTTTCTAAGATTTAAACTAATTAAAAAGTATAAAAATAATAAAACTATTAAAAATATAATCCTAAAAATTTTATAAAAATTATACTAGAAAAAGAAAAAGTGCAGAATTTTATAAAAAATAAAAGCCCTAATTTTTACTATTTTATTAAACTTTAATTAAACTAATTAAAAACTAAACCTAATTAATTAATTAAAATTATTAAACTAACAAAGACTTAACTGAGGACTTATGGAGTGAGTCCTTAAAGGACTACAGGTGTAAACTAAAAGGGACTAACGAAAGTAAACTAATAAAACTTAAATGTTTCACTTACTCCCCTACCCTGAGGCCTAAACCCCGATTACACCCTAAGTTCCCTTTATGTCCTAAAAAAAAGTTGCAAAATTAAAAAAAGTGCTTAATAAGGCAAAAAACTTATTAAAAGCAAAAAGTTTAAAGAAACAAGGGGTGGTAACAACTTTAATAAAATCAACTTGGTCTGAAAAGCACTAATAAGCTCTAAAAGAGCTTATTATTAAGCTGCTATCTAGTAGTGAAACTTTCCCCTTGATTAACTTATTGCTTGTAAAAGCCAAAAGAAGTCTCAAATTTGAAACAAAAAAAGAGCTTTGGAAAGTTATAATGTATACTATCTAAAAATGAAAAGCTAAATCACCTAGGAACATCTTAAACTAACTGAAATTTAAGATGAAAATGCTAAACTCAGGAAATAAGCCAAAGTGCACAAAATCTTTTTAAGCTAAAAAGCTCAATAAGGTAATTTAGAACTTAAGCTCTTGTAAAATGCTTTACCTAGATATAGCTAGATAACTAATTCATAAAAACCTAAATCTATAAGTAAGAAATCAAAAATAAAATCCTAAATCTTAAAACCTATGTTTTTGGTATTTTTGGTTTTTTTAGTTGAAATTTGACAGCAAAATAAGCTAGGAAAATAAGCTACAAAATGCCAATTAAGCCCTAATCTATATTAAGCTATGTCTATACTATAAGCTACTATATCCTTAAAAGCTAAAACCTAAGATTGCTAACTTAAAATTTATTCAAAAGAGGGACAGCAGGAAACAATGTTAGTTCTGTGATGCAATTAGCTCAAACACAATCCAAGAATTCGGGCAGGTTACCTTAAGGGTAACCTGCACATAGACCAACTCTCAAGGGAGAGTGTTACAAACACAAAACATGGAATTTTCGAAGCCTTAAGTGGCTTGGATCAACAATCTCGCAATAACAGAAAAAGGATCAAAATGCCCTGGTGGCTTGAAATGATTAATATAACACCATAACTATTTAATTTTTGCAAAATTAACTTTTGAAAAAACTCGAATAAAAAACTAATCTTAAATGAAAATACAACTAGCTCATATAATTTGAACAAAGTGTTTTGACTTTTTGAGGTCAAAAAATGCTTAAACCAAACACTCCTTTAACTTTGAGACAGATTTGAAAAAGCTTTTGAATTGAAAATTATTTAAGAAAACTTGATTACCAGACATTAAACCCCCCCCCCCCAGCTTAATTCAACCTAATTGACACCAAATTAACACTACTTCTAAAGCTAGAATTAAGATCTATGATATAAACTAAACGAATATTTTTAGTTTTTTATGGTTTATAGACAGAAATGAAAAATCTAACTTCTTTAACTAATAATCTAGCAATATATGTCATTAAAATAGTAAGAATCACAATGTGCAGATAGTCAAACACAAATAAGCAATAGCTATAGCTAAATTAGCAGAATTTAGACTTAATAAGTACTTAAGTAGATATTAGCTAAAAAATTAAGGACAATGAAATTTAAAAGAGAACTTCAAGTGGCCTAGGCTAAACAAGCTTAATGGCTTAAGGCTCTTAGTGCTTTGCTACAAAGCTCCCTAACTTATAATTAAGCTAGGGTAAAAGTCCTTGGGAGCTCTTCCAAATTAAGCTCCCTTTCTAAAAGGTCAATAAGTCCAAAATGCGTAGGTAAACTTCTGATTTTAAAGTTAAGGTATATTAAGATTGGTTAAGCTCAAATCAAGAGCTTAGAGACTTTTGAGAGCTTAATATAAGCTTATTAGCTTATTGAGACAGTCAGGCTTATTGAGTGAGCTGTATGAGTTGAAGCGTAAAAAAAACCTTATTGACAAAAATTAAAAGCTAAGTTTCATTAATTAAAACTGATTTACATTACTTAAAAAGGAATTACAACTTGATCAAAATTACAATAAGCTTTTAAAAGCTACACTAATCTAAAAAAACTAGAAAGGAAAAAGATCCCCTGGTGTATGTGATGGAAGGTCTTATTTATAGCTGATCCATGAAGCTTCTAGGCCTTGAGTTTGTTAAAGGCGCCCATCAATCTCTGCCATTAGATCAACCAATCATTGGGTCAACATTTTGAGCCGTTAGATCACTAAGTGACCTCACACGGATTGCCAAGCTGGCAATCCATTTGAGGCTCACTTGTGTTTCTTTTCTGAGTGAAATGAGTGCAAAACCCACATCCATGTGTGCTTTCTTCAGGCTGACGTGTGCTTCATTGTTTGAGTGACTAATGATTGCTCTTGATTTGACTGAATTAACCTTGCCATTGTGTTTAGGAGCTCTTGAATAGACCTCCGTACCCCTCAATTGTAGAAAGCCCTTTGTTTTTACAGCTTGGTGAAATGAAGAAGACGGGTGAATAGTGTTTGGGTTTGGCGCCATTTGTTTTAACTGAAAGAGTAAAAATTCAGTTTGAAGTTTGAGGAAATTGCAAATATGGCCCTTGTCTTTGTTTTTCCCATTTGTAGTGTAAAACAAAGTTTTGAAAATGGCATCATAGGTCCTTGTGGTTTATGAAAAGGTTAATGGACTAGGGTTTTGGGCTTATGATTTGGGCTTTTGGGCTTTTGAATTGTATTTGGTATTCGGGTAGGGTTATTTAGGGTTTTGAGGCCCATTAAGGGTTTAGGGACTATTTTTGGACTTTTCTGAAAGTTGAGGGACTGAAATGGCAATTTAGGGATTTTGTCTTTTTATGGTTGACTTCTGTTGACCATGGTTTGACTTTCCTTTGACTGTTTGACTGAGGGTTGACTTTTTCTTGGCTTTGCTTTCGGCTTTTGTACACTCCTCCGTTCCCGTGTCTGTGCTTGCCCGTTTTTGATGGTTTTCTTGTGATTTTTGATATATCCGTACCTGCACCACACATTATAAACACAAATACAAGCATAGTGTTTGCCATTTTTGGTCTGTTTTGGTTTAATTAGGCTATTTAAGATAAATGGATATGTTATTTTACACTTTTCAATAACCAAACAACAACTCTAGATATATCATTCAAAGGGGTAAGGGGAACCTAGGCACAAAGTTCTACGGCATATCCCTTAATCTATAAAACTAAACCCTAACCCTAACCTAATTTCGAAAATTAAAACAGAAATAGGAACGAGTTTTGGCTTTCTTACCTCGTGAAGATGACGAGAGAGATATAAATATGGATAAGAGTAATTTGATTCTCCAAGAAATTTTACGGTAAAATTTTATGTGTAAGAGTGAAAAGTTAGTGTGTGTAAAAGCTTGATCAGGCGTATCAATTGGGCTTTTATACCCAGACTCAATACGCTGTATCAGTGTTTGAGTAATACGCCGTATTGGCGAATTATGTTGACTTCGTCAACAAAAGTTAAAACAGTGGATACGCCGTATTGGTTTTACCCTAATACGCCGTATCCATTCTTGGAGACCAATTTTCCCTAGATTTAACAAAGTAAAGAAAACGTACCTTGGCCTCCGCAACATTCTTGCACAATCACCATCCTTATAATACCGTTTAGGGTCGAACGGAATGCCAAACGACACATACAAATTCTTAATAAGATTGAATAGCATCCCGTTGACAAAATGATTCCAACCATGATATTCACATTTAATCCCCTGATAAAACTTCCCTTAATGAAAACTTTTCTGATTTTATCGTGACTTTCCTTAAGAAGTTTATTTGTATTTTCATTACCCCCGAAGATTGTATCATATCGATTTTATTATCATCATTGCCTTTATCCGATTTTAGATCATCGGGATAAACTATGTTGAAAGGGAATAGATCATTAAAGTACAAAACGTTTTGTTCCACTTCATCATATTCGGACAATGAAGTTTCATCTTTCAAATCAAATTTATCGTTATGTTGAGGGCATAAAGTTGGTTTAGTTGAGTAATCTGATTTAGACGTTAAAGCATCATTGTAAACAATGACTGGAAATTCATTCTCAAAATCTTTAACGAAGTCTAAATCATCCATACAACTGACCGAAGGCTCGGGTGATGGAAGCAAAGGCTGATTGACTTTTTCATTATCGTTTTCCAAATCCATTTTCAAATCATTGGTAGAAATTATTTAATAAGAAAAGATTTTTTGTCAAAAACTACTATGTAATCTTCATCGTCGGATTCGTCAAATGATATTCTAAAGTCAATTTCATTATTGTTAAGAGAACTTACCGTGGGTTTACAAGAAGGTGTTTCATTCAATGTAAAACTATCATTGAAGACTATGGCTGAGAATTCGGTTTCAACGGATCTGAGGTCAAGAATGCCTTCATTATACTAGATCTTACCATACTTAGCAGTTTCCCAGTTAAACACTTTCCTACGTTTTCAAGCTTTTTCTTCCTCGAGCCTGATGTATTCTTCCATAGTAATGTTCGGGTCGTCCATCCTTTAATGAACTTACTAGGGCAGAAAACCATCAAATAACTTATACGTCGTATTCAGTGAACTGAATACGCCTTATTACACAAACACAATTTAGTAAACAGACATGAATATGAACTAAATCTAATCTACACTAATCCTAAGGGTTATATCTAATCTAATCTAAAAACCAAAATATCAAATAAAAATCAGGATTAATTCTCACTCCCCGGCAGCGGCGCCAAAAACTTGATTGTGTCGTTGTGTGGTGTTAAATTATGATTCAAGTTTTAAATTTATATTTTGCCGACTTAATAAAAAACAACACTTTAACAGGCAGTGTACCTGGTCAGTGGGAGTTTCATGGTAAGTAGGGTGTCGATCACTAAGAGCGAGGAACATTTTCAATTTATTAATACTTTGGTTTTTCTAATCTAAGTTAGTCTAATCTACGCTAAACCTATGTTAATCCTAAATCTAATGGATAAGAGAGGTTTTCAGTCTAAGAGACTAGCACGGGTTTAGTGGTGACTAAAACCGTTGAGAGACTCATTAGCACGGGTTTGGTGGTGACTAAAAACCAAATTAAAGACATTTAACCCACCGCAAAGCATATAAATCAGAGAATAAAAGAGTGGTTTAGGCCATAATATAAGAAAATGTATTAACCATTATTATCCAAATCAGAACGTTGGGTTGTTTATTAGTGCAAATGATTACTTATTATCGTGGTGGTATATCATGCTTGTAAGAGACTTAGGCAATTACTTACTTCCTACGAGCTCTAGACAGATGTGGTTTCCATGTCGAAGATTAAACGCATAGTAAAGCAATCCTTATTTGCTGATTTATAATCTATTTGTAGGGATTAGAGGGTAGACATGTAGAATCATGTCACAATTAAACGCATCCAGATAAAGCATCCTTATTTGCTGATTATAATCTATCTTAGGGATTAAGGCAATGGTGATCTTGTTAAACCCTAGCTCATAGAGACTTTACCCACTTACTGCTTAATGGCAATTCATACACTAGTAGTCCACTAACCAAGTCTTTACCAATTAATTAGAACATACTTGTTGATACGAAGGTCACCTTATGGCCTAACTAAGCTCACAATCAAAGCATGAAGATAGGTCGTTAATTGTGATCCCATTGGTCTAGATGTATAAATCACTATATGGAGAGCTATCCTGGTATATAGATTACTTGGTCCGTATCACTAGATATAATTGAATGATAGGTCACATACAAAAGCACGTAAACAAGTATGATGATAAACATAAACAAGCAATTAACAATAAATTAAGAAATCAAGATAAACAAACCAAACATTAAGATCTTCATAACAATGGCTAATACCCGAAGGTATTAGCCTTCAAACGTCATAATTAATACAAAAGTAATGATTTAGCCAAGGTAAACTAACAGAGTTAACAAATGATACCAAAAACTAAACGATTACAAGAGTATAAGAAATTACACGTTGTCTCCTATGGAATTAATTGCATTGCTCGACCTATTCTGCTCTTTTTCTCCTCTAAAAATTGACATTTGTGGTTTAGGTATCAAGAATATGATTTTGCACACCTAAAACTCATTTTTGAGTTTTCTATTTATAAGGTCCAGAGTCAGTTTGATACGGCGTATCTAAAGTGTTGGATACGACATATTGGGGGTTTCTTAGAGTAGGGACCACGTTTGATATCTATAGCTTGAATACGGCATATTTCCTTCTTCTGGATACGACGTATTTGATCTTGTTTCCTTCGTGGTCTTTGGTGAGTGCAGGCACAGATACGACATATCTTCCTTGAAGGATACGGCGTATTGATTGTCAGAACAGTAATCTTCAAAATATCTTTGTTTAAGCTCCAAAATGTGTGCCTTTTAGTTAACTTTCACTAAGTACTCTATAATTAATGCAATTCTCAAATATGAACGATTAAGTAAGAATTCTTTGCAATAATTATACAAAATGGGATAAATGATGCTATAAAATAGACGTTATTTGATGTCATCAGCATTGCATCACTAGGTCCATGATGACTTGTCTTCAATACCAAAATCATTTTTGTGATTACCAATAGATTATGCATTAACCCGGTTTCTGCCTAAGGTTGTATGGAGGGCTTCTTTCTTTACACCCTTTATCCTTACAATTCTTTCTCATTCTTCAACCCCTTCAATGCTATTCCAATGCGTCCTCATTATCACCATGTTAGGTTTGTTCCGGTGATAACTCATGCCTTGGATAACATTCTTCCCTATCTCATTTTACTCTTTTTTTAATCATTCCTAAGGACTTTTACTTTATCTAAAAGAGTGTCCCTAGGTAGATCCATCTGGTTTTGGCTGGATCATGGAACAAAACACCTAACCTTAACCGCCTTATCTCTATGTAAATAACAACAGTAGGTCGGTCTTTGGGAATATCCATTGAAGCCATAAAACCATTGAAAAATCAATCAACATGTTTGAGAAATCATTTATTACACATTGAGAGTTTTCTATATCACCAAAAAGCTCCCCCTAAACATATGCATCATAATATCAAAGAGTTTTTCACATGCAAGGCCAGGAATGCAATTATATTCAAAAGATCTTATCCATTACTAAGCTGTATTGATCACATTTTAATCACTATTCCACCCCCCTCAAAAATTTCATATGTGGTGACAATTTCTGACTAAATGAGTAAATTAAAATACAAGCTAATGTTCGTTGATCCATTTTTAGACTACCAAACAATGGGAGAACAGGAATGCATGCCGAATGAACCACTTATTATTAATTTATTAAATTTATACTCCCCCTCAAAAATAGATTAGAGTGAAAACTTGGAGCGGGAGTTTCTTGAGCACATAATTTTGAAAGATTTTGAAAATTTCTTTATGAAAATATCTTGAGAAAATTGTGCCCAACAGGAAAATATGTGAGATATATCTGATTTAACATCATTCTCTTTAGTACTTATCGTGAGCATTCAAAACTTTGAATGTTTATATGACTTTTCTTAAGACCGAGAAGATATAAACTTCTCGTTGCTTAGGATAAATGTGCATAACTGAACATTTTCCTTTCTTTGGAGTCCGAGTCCTAAGCTGACATTTACTTAAAAGTCGTAGAGAAAGTTTGAAGAGACATGTTTTGAAAACTCTCGCTCGAACTTCATTTATACACCCGTGCCAATGTTAATCACCATTTCTAGGTGCGTAAATGTTATCGATTGTTGAGAGACATGTCGGAGAAGATTATTTTGATATTTTAAAATTTTTTTTGATTTTCTAATTTTCTTTTATAGGTTTTATAATTTTATATTTTGCTTTCCTAATAAATATATACAATTGTGAAATATTTTAGACACATAAAAGAAGGTATGAGAGAATGTGTCTAAAAGCATTAAAAACTGGTTTTCAAAAAGCTCTTCCTTAAAAATTAATCCACTTATAAAGAATGATTCAAATTTTGAAAGTAACATGAGGGAATGTTGAACAAGAATTTTGAAAGATTTTGAAAATCCTTTTGAAAAATTCTTGAAAAATTATGTTTAATTATTTTGAATACAAGAAGATTTCTCTTCTTTTGAAGATAAAGTATACTGAAGCATACACTTTCCTTTTATTTGAAGCTTAGTTATGCACTGAAATGTACATAAGCCATCCATATACACATTAGAGAACATCAAGTGGATGGATACATGTAGTATGTCTCCGGAGTCTCGTAAACCTGCCAAGAAAAGAAGTAGAATTTGGAAAACCTTTGCCTGTAGGTTCATGAGGGTTAGAAGCACTTGTATTATCAAACACAGATGTGTCAGACTCACTCTCGATGTTACTGGGTGCAGTTATTTTTCCACAATGGTAAACAATTCTTCCAGTTGGTAACCACCTAAGGCAAGTTCTAGGTTTTCTAAGCCTAGGTGAAGCACGTCTTTCTTCGGAACCTAACTTCTTATATTTCTTGACAATTACCTTATGTTTCTTTTGATTTACAGTGTTTGAAACTTTAGCATTTTGGTTTTTCTTTTGAGAATTCATGCCATTCACATACTTAAACACACATTCATCATGATTAGCATTAATCAAACATTGCTTACAAGTAGCACAAACAACTTTAGATTTTTCATTCCGAATAGCAAGCTTAATGTCATTACCTTCTGATGACATATGATTTAGAGTTTTAAAAAACTGTAAATTTTTATGGTGTTCTTCTACTTTCTCAATATTATTTGAGAGGCAACTAATCTTAGACACAGAAGGGATCCTATGATTCTTTGGATTACTCCTAGGTTGTGGTCTTTTGATCTCAGCAGTGCTTTTTAATCCTATAGAAGGTAAACCATTTATGTTGGAATTCACATATTGCTTAGTGATGACATGAGGTTGTGTAACAGTGATTGGTTTTGTCCTAACGCTTGCTTTTACATGTTTGTTAGGCACAAAATTGTCTACCCTAGAATTCTTAATAGGACGAGTTCTAAATATTTCGAGGGCAATCACTTTATCATTTTTCCTAACTTTTTATTCTTTGGTGGTAGGTACCGAGTTTGAAGTAACTGGGTTTGACAACAACCTTAGGAGGAACCCAAGTTTTTGGAAATTTTAGTCGTTCAGATTGAAACGCATTCGGTTGTCGAACAACAAGATGGTTTCTGAGAGGTTGCAAAGACGGTTTCCCCAAGGTTGATTGATTTGCAAACTTAGTATTCTCACTCGTACCTTTGGTGGTGTCGTTTTGTTCAAAAACTTTATCAAATAACCAGGCTCTTAACTTAGCATTTTCATAAATCGTGTCATTTAATTTTTCTTGCAAAGAGTCAGTTATGATTTTGGTTTGAGCCCGTGTCACATCGATAGAGTCAAAATGGTTCTTATAAATAGTCTTAAAATAAGCATTTTCTTTTGCATAATTCAAAATCTGAAACTCTAAGGACACATTCTCATCTTCAAGTTTCTGAGACAAAGGATAAAGGGTATCTGATACACATGGAGTATCCTTACTCTTACCCTTGAGATCTCCCAACTGAGCTTGTAACTGTTCGATCTTTTGTTTCATGTCATTATAAGATTTATCATACGAAATCTTATCATATTTGCATTCTTCACATTTTTGTACCAATTATTACAAAGAACAACATATTCTTTTTTTAATAATACAAGTTTCAAGTTTTTCTTTCGTACGATCAAGCTCAGTTTGGAGATTTGATGTATCTACAACAAAATTACTTTGCACAAAAGACATAATACCCTGACTGAAAACTACTCTCAAGAGACGCTTGATTTCATATTCCAAAACATTGTGCTTAACAAGAGATTCATCAGCTTCTTTTGTAAGAGATTTGATGTCTCAAACAAATTTAGCTGCTTCTTTTAAAAATTGTATTTCAAAATTTTGAATTCTAGCATCAACTTGGTTAACGAAAGGGAAAATTTCATCTATTACAATTTTGTAAAGCTCTTGATGAGCAGTAGACGACCAATTGTGTATATCTAATGTCATTTTTTGTTTTACAACACGTTGAAGAGTCACAATGGTGCTTTTTACCTCATTTAGAAATTTTCGTGCAACACTTGGAGAAGTATCATCCGAAAACTCTTCATTTGGTATTGAAATTAATTTGGAAACCGATTTAGAAACATTGGTCATTTTGAAAGTATTTAGAAAATACAACTCTTCATGTGACTTGGCCTTTTGAGAAACAAAAAACCTCTAAAAGTTGATTAATCTTTGCATAATTTGCCGATCTTATTTCTTTGTTTAATTGTTTCATTTTTTGGCGACTCTCTTGAGCAAGTTGCAGTGTCTCCTCCAAATCATACACAGCAGGAGGATCATGCTTTTCTAATAATATTTTGCCATTTTACAAACTCTGTTGTTTCTGCTGAGTTTACTTGAGATAAAAAGGATTTTGATACCCAAAGCCATTTTCTGTTTGGTGTGGTAAAACAAGTCTGGCTTAGGTAAAAGCATGTCCATCGTTTGAATCGATTGACCCATTTTGACCAAAATGTTATCTAGTACCTTTATCTTTTGCTCAAGTTGAATTTGTTTATCAAGAAGCTCGTCTTTGCGTATTTTGGAATCAGATTTCAACTTTTTCTTCTCTTGTTGAAGATAAGAAACAGTTGTTTTTTCTTTTGAAAGCTACTTCCTCCATCCTAAAATTATTGTCCCTTATTAACTTTTCAAGTCTTTTTATTTCAACTTTGACCGTAAATATTTTTGTTTGAGTTATATAATAATTTATGAAAATCAGAACTATGAAAATACTTTTAAAAACTAATCAATTCATATACTTTTCATTAGCTATTATATAACACAAACACAAATATTTAAGGTCAAAGTTAGAAGAAAAAGACTTGAAAAGTCAATAGGGGACAATAATATTGGGATGGAGGGAGTAGTTATTTAAATTTGAAATTTCCTCATTCAAAGTTGTTATGGTTTTAGCAGAACTTAAGTGAAGTGCATTTATCTTTTTAGTAAGACATTGCTCTTGATAAACAGACTTCTGATAACACCTTTTAAGTTTATCATATTTTTCTTGATTGATTTCAAAACATTTTTCTTGATTTTTATATCTAGCAAGCTTAGTGATAAAATCGATATTTGTTTCTTTCATTTTGCGATTGACCGTTGATTCGTTGTATAGCATACACTTATATAGCAACCCTAATACAGATCCTAACAGAATGCCCTTGACCAAGGCAAAAGGTCAAATTCCACAAAAGGATAAAATACACAAGATAGAATCAATGATAAAAAGATTCCGGAAGAGATATTCCCGGGTCGTATGTCCCAACGAGGCTGCAATTGAAGGTAATCCTGGTTTGATGAGAAATTGAATGATGGAGAATATTTAGATATGATGGAAACACTGATATAATTACAACTAAAATTAATTAAATAAAACCTAATTTAATCTACGGGAAACAGATATAGGAAATGGGGATCTTAAAAACTACGGGAAACAAAATTAGTTATAGGGAAATCCTAAAATTAAATCTATACTAAAATACGGGGAACAGAATCAGGTATCGGGAAACCTAAATACTAAAAATTAAGAAAATAAATGCTAAATTAAATTAAAAATCAAAATTAAATTCTAATTAACTTAATTTGAAAAATAAAGAAAACTAGAACTAAAACGGAGGTCGTTTGAATGTAAAACGAAAAGAAACGGTAAAACGCACCCGGTAAAACGGGTCTAAGACTGAAATTTAAGAAAAATTAAGCCTACACTAAATTTTATATTTTTCCTAGACACTAAATGACAAAAGAAAATTTTATAAAAAAGAAAAATATTTTTTTATTAATTTTTGGATTTTTTATGAATTTATAAAGATTAATAACTAATTAAAACTAAGAAAATAGAAAAAGACAAAAAATAAAAGTTATAAAAATTCTGAAAAAATAAAATTAAATAAAGAAAAAGTTAACAATTCTAAAAATATAAAAATGCCCAAATTTTACTGAATAAATTAAAAGTAATTAAACTAATTAAAATTAAACCTAATTTATATTAATTAAATTAAATAAACTAACAAAAGTTAACTATAGGGACTAACAGTGAAAGGACAGCAAGGACTAACTAGGCAATTAAATACTAACCTTAGCTACTAACAGTGTTAACAATAAAAAGGGAAATTTACACTAATGGTCCCTGAGGTGGACCCCGATTACAAAAAGGGTCCAAAGTGCTTATTTGACAAAAGTCAAATAAGCAAACTTGTAGAAGGGCTTATGGGGAGTCTTTTTTGTAAAAGCACTTATGCTTGAAGTTAACTTAATAAGCTAGAAAAGTGAGCTTTTGGGGCTGCAAAAGCTTATTAAGCTTATGAGCTTAATTTTCTTTCTTATTGGGATTTAAGCTAACAAAATAAGCTAAACTTATGGGAAACAGTTAATAGGGAGAGGGGAGTCCTAAATAAGCTAAGGTTTCTAGAATAAGCCCTAAAATAAGCTGGAAATGACTTAAGCTATAATGACAGTTTTAAAAGAAAACAGAAAAAGGCCTACTTTAAGCCTATAATAAGCTAACTAAATAAGCTTACTAACCTAAATAAGCTGCTAATCCTAAGAGGTAAACCTATAAGCTATGTTTAAAAGCAATAAGAACCTAGGGCTTAGTTTTCAATAAGCTAGAAAAGTTGGGCTATTTTATGGTGCTCAGCACCAGGGGAAATGCAACAGTGACTTAAGGGTACTTTTGGGCTTATGAAAATAAGCTCTTAAGAGCTTTTTACCCAAAACCAAGCACAAACAGATTCACAATGGAGGCAAATGAGCTTATTTTCAAAGTTTGAACTAATAAAATGGACTAAAACCTGCTGATATTGGGGCTTAAAAATGGGGTTTTTCAAAAATTATGCATATTAACTTTTTGACTCATACTTGGTCAAATTAAAGGGACAGAACAAGGGGGTGGATAAAATGGCTAGAAACAACACCCATAAGCACAAAAACAATGTGCTTAAGCTGCATAAGCAGCTGGAGCACTTAAGCTCAATTTGGCTTATTTAAATTTTGACAATTTATTAAGGACCCTTAAAAATTTATTTTTATACTAAAACTTTTGGTTAAAGTGCACTAATAAACCCTACACACTCAGCCAAAGTTGGCTGAGTGGTTATAACCCACTATAACCCCCATATGACCCATTTTAAAGTCTAACCCAAACACTCCCTTAATATATAAAAATCGATATTTAACTGGTTTTTGGGTAAAAGAAGGCAGAGATAATTGATTATAAGTGAAGTTTAATAACTTTTAACACATTTTTAAATAATTTAAACAGAATTAAACAACTTAATTTATACTTCAAATTTTGATAAATGCAATAACATAAAAAACTCTTATCTTTTATTGAAAATGCAGAATATTACAACATAAAGCTTTTAAATCAACTGAGTACAACAACTTTAAAGAAAACTTTAATTAAAATTAAACTAAGAAAGTAAAAACAGGGATGTGTGCTTCGGGGTGTCTTCTCTTCTTTTATAGAGGTCCAAAATGCATTCTTGCACTTGGGATGAGCTTGTTGTGAGAGTACAAAGCAATCCTAACCCTTGCTTGCAAGTTGTGTTACTTCTGGCTCAATCTCACCATTGAAGGTCTTCGGGTTGAGTGATTGTCAACAGGGAAGGGTTATAGGGGTATTGGGTTGTGGGAAATGGTGAGGGGTGAGCTGGGAGATGTACTAGGGGGGTGGTATTGGCTATAAACCGTGGGGTGAGGCTGTTTGGGTTTTGGCGGGTAAGGGGAAGGGGTACAGTTATGGTTGCAGGATTTAAAAGGAATGTTTGGAGATGGTGCACTAATGGCCCTCCATCTTTCTTTCTCTTTTCATTCTATTTAAGCCCCAAATTCAGTTATAAAAGAGGTTTAGAAAGTGACACTTTTGGTCCCTCTGATTTTTATAACAAAAGAATAAAGAAAGGTTAGGGTAATTGCAATAATGGTCCCTGCGTTTTATAACTAAAAGAATAAAAGGGTTTTGGTAAATTGCAAAACCAGCCCTTGTGTTTGTATTTTTTCATTTTTCTTTATAAAACAACTTTTAAAATTGGCAATTTTTTTTTTTCATTTTTAATTATAAAACAAGGTTTTAAAATTTACATTTTTGGTCCTTATGTTTTATAAAAAAGGGTATTGGGCTTGGGTTTTGTGTTTGGGCTTGTATTGGGCCCACTGGGTTTGGGTTTGGGCCCAATAAGGTACAGGTTTGGTTATTGGGCTTTTTCAAGCCCAATAAGGTTATGAAGTGGGTTTTGTGTGTACAATGGCTGAGATTGGCTGTAACTGGGCTAGGATTGGGCCTTCAAAGTCTTCACAGTCTTTGTCAATTGCACACAAATGGGCTGTTGAAATTGATTGAGGGCCCATTTGGTCTTCACAGTCTTCATAGTTATACTATTGGGCTTTCCCGGCCCATCAGATGGGTTAAGATTGCATCTAATAGTATTCTTCAGTTCCGGCTTCGGTTTGACTGCTGATTCTTCTGTTTTGACTTTGACTTTGACTTTTTTGGACTTTGGCCTTGATTCTGCACAGTCTTTTCCATTCCATGCTCAGTTTTGTCATTTTGGCTTGGTTTTCTGTCTTTTTGTTGATATCCACTTCCTGCACAATACAAATGCAAAACAAACATATATTTGGCAGTTTTTGGTCATTTAAGCTCGTTTTTAGAGGTAAAAGATATGTGTAATTAAGCACTTATCAATAGGAATGGGAGAGATGATAACAACAAAACTAGGACTGAGAATGCTTTTGCTCTAACCACAAACCCTGTTAGGAGAGAGAACACGGGTATGACACCCAAGTGTACCACCTGTAACTTTCATCATCCACCTAAGACACCCTGTCGCACTTGTTTCAACTGTAACCGCCCAGGACATTTTGCTAAGGATTGTAGAGTGGTGCCTAGGAATGTGAACCCCATAAATGCTAGAAATCCAACTGCTAAGACCTGTTACGGGTGTGGTAGTACCGATCATTTCAAGGCAACATGTCCTAGGTTAAATCAGGCTGAGAGGCCAGGGGGAAACCATCAAAACCAAGTCGTGGTTGTTAATGGGGGTCAGGGTCGTGTGTTAGGAATACGAAAATCCTAGGAAAGTATCAATCACTCCATAGATAACTGTCGTTAGCTCGTTTAGTTATTTTTAGAACCTTAATAGGCTAAGTTAGGAAAAGCCCATGGAAAGCCCATATAAGCCCATCCATGGCCGGCCTCATTAGGGTATTTATAAACCTCTCCATGCCTTGGAGAGATGGTTAGTTGTTCATTTCTCACACATTAATACAAGTTCTCTTATATGTTTACTTTCTCTCTTTAAGTGTTCATCCAACCCACTCTCTCTTTAGAATCACCTCTCTTTCCCTCTCAACTAGTATGTTATTAGATTAGTCTTCAATTGGTATCAAGAGCCATAGAGTGGTGTGTTTAGATTTTGTGTTTATTGTTTTTGTTCGTGCGTTTTACTACTAAAAAGGCCTCGTCTCTTTGATTTTTTTCTTGTTTTCTAAGCTTAAGTTCCACACTAAAAGATCATCTACATAGGTAGCTTTGATCTAGTATCCTTGGATATATGTGCGTGTGCTTAGATTCATTAAAAAATCTCTTATTTTGTGTCATTTGGGTTCGTTAGCTTTATAAAGGTCAAAATCCTGATTTTAAATTTTTCGGCTTAAAAACCTTAAAGTTTTCATTTTTCTTGTCCCTATAGGCTTAGTAACTCTTTTGGTACAAAATTTTTCGGAAAACAATCATAAAAAACGTGTCTTTTTGAGTTTTCGAAAAGTGGGTTTTGAGTGATAACCGACCTAGTAATTTTCATTGAGTACCGAACTAGTAATTTTCATTGAGTACCGAACTAGTAATTTTCATTGTGAACCGATCTAGTTTATAGTCAGTGTGAACCGATCTAGTTTATATTTAGTGTGAATCGATCTAGTTTATAGTCAGTGTGAACCGATCTAGATTATATTCAGTATGAACCGATCTAGTTTATATTCAGTGTGAACCGATCTAGTTTATAGTCAGTGGGAACCGATCTAGATTATATTCAGTGTGAACCGATCTAGTTTATATTCAGTGTGAACCGATCTAGTTTATAGTCAGTGTGAACCGATTTAGATTATATTCAGTGTGAACCGATCTAGTTTATATTCAGTGTGAACCGATCTAGTTTATTTCTAGTGAGAACCGAACTAGACTTCAGCAGTGATAGCCGAACTAGTCAAGTTTAATCGAAACCGAACAACTCAAATTTCCAAATTATATGGTTTATCTCTTTGACTTGTAAAATCCGATGAAACATTAACTTGTTTTCCCGTTTTGTCAAGAATTGTAAAATCCCGTGTAGTTTCAAGAATTAAAACTCTTAAAAGACAACTTAATCAAACACAATTTCTTTCTACCACTGTAACATCCGGCAATTTTTGGAATTTTAAATAACTATTTTACCCGTTGACTTTTTGGGTCCGAATTGACTTTTTGACTTTTGACGTTTTATTGTCTAATAAAGGCAATTACCGCGTGGCCAGTAAAATTTTCGGAACGTATTTCAAATAATAAATCATATTTATTATTATATTTCTCAACTTGAAGTTATTTCTAACTTATTTGGCTCGAAAACGAAAAAGATATATGTTATTTATAAGCTGACGTATCGAAAACGAACCACTGAATCACATTTTCAAAACTCGGACTCAAAAGCAATTTGATGTAAAACGACATTCCTGACAACTTTTCAGTTTTGACCGAGACCCGAAAACAGTCAGAAAGTGACTGAAATGCCCTCGCAAGATTTAGAAACGAGAAAATAATTAAATTATAATTAATTTACACTTTTTATTAAATAAAAATATTTAATAAATTAGTCATCATTTTATTCGAAAACGTTTGTTGATAACGCGAATATACGGGTTAGAAATTTATTTTTATTTTTACTTTCGGACAAGACATAACTGGATTTCCAAATAAATAACGAATATTTTTATAAATGTTATAAAAATATTTATGAAATACTATCAAATGAATACTCGTTTTTATGGGAAAAATGATTTGGAAAACAATGGCGCAAGTTTCGTGACTTAAATCATCCGTTAAGTCGCTCAAACGAGTCCCGAACCGCTTTTTATCAAAACTACATTAAAAACATACAATTTTAACCCTAGACTATGTGTGACTTGTCACTTTTCATTATAACTTTTAATATACATATAAAGTTATAACTTTTTAATTTCATTTAATTTTTACAAAACACGCACATGCCATCTCTCTCTCTCCCCACTTCCGGCCAGCCACCACCCGCCACCGCCGGCCACCATGCTGCCGCCGCCGAAAAACATTACCGGCGGACTTTTCTGGCCGAAACCAAAAGTGTTCCTCGTTAACCGATCTATCCGACCCACAAGGGTGCGTTTTGGTTCATATCACCACAAGGGGCGCGTTTGGATGGCTGGGTACACCAAAATAGGGTGCGTCGATTTGACAGTGGCACCATCAAGTGTGCATTTGGTTGTTATTACCACCCTAGGGTGCATTGGTTTGGTAGTTGCACCGACCAGGGTGCGTTCGGTTTGGTATTTGCACCGACCAAGGTGCGTCTGGTTCTTATACTCGCACAAGGGTGCGTTTGGTTTAATGACAAAGCGAAAGGGTGTGTTTGGTTTAGGTTATAACAACAGCGGGTGTGTTTGGATGGTTGTTTAACAGCCATGGGGGTGCGTTTGGTTTGGTAGATTATACACCAAGGGGTGTGTTTTATTGGGCAGTTGCACCCAAAAAGGGTGTTTGGGTTAGCAGTTTGACGATTAGGGTGCGTTTGGGATATCAGATTTGTACAAAATGGGGCGTTTGGGTTAGCGAAACAACGAGGGTTCGTTTGGTTTATACACTTGACTAATAAATATAACACGAGACTTTATAAATTATAAATCGGAACTAAAATGGTGGTTAATGGTTAAATAAATATGGTATTTATTAATTTGTTTAGTTATAAATATATATTTAAAACACGTAGATATTTTGCAACGCGCGGTTTGTTGAAAAGTGGAAAAGAAAACATTAGGTTTTATAAATATGGGGAAACGTTATATAACCGGGAAGGTCATGACGAAATTTATATAACTTTTTATATTTAGTAATGTTTTACTAAATCCTCTATTATTTTAGAGACCGATAAAAGGGCCTAAGTTATATTTTAAAGATATATTAATTTGTATTATACGATGACCGGATAAACGAACGAAAACTGTACTTTTACAATAAGATAACTATTTTAGACACGACTCGTCAAGGAAACGAAATATAAATTTATAAAATAGTATTTTATATTTTATAATTGTCAGCTAGAGGATAACTTAACAATTGTTGTAAAAACTTTACAAACATCGTTTAAACATAAGTGGTAACCTTAAAACGTACGTTTACTCTTATGCAAGAACTTCTTATTTAATTAAGTGGTGAATTCGGAAACGGCTCAAACTAATTGGTTTAATCACGGTATGAGTTATATAAGGGTTTATTTATCATATGTAATATATACAGAATATATTACATACTTTGCGTTCACTTTTCAATTTATTTATTTAACCAACCACCAAACTATTACAACTTTAAATCTAAATCTTTTATCAACGTGTCGCGTTGACGTAACCATTCATCAAAAAACCCAAATACATTATCCTAGGCTAGTGGGACTTAGCCGTTAAGATTAGTTTCAACTTCTTGATCGAGCTGCTTCGTCTTCCGTTTGTGTTGTGCATATTAGATGCCTATCTGTCAATCGTTCTACATCATCGAGGTGAGTTTATAACTCTATGTTTTACTGGTTTTAAATATATTTTTGGGGTGAGAACATGCTTGTTTACAATTGCATTTACATGATTGTTTGCAAATTGGTTTACATACTCATTTACATAGCTCTCTATGGGATACATTACTTGACTTCATTTTTGGTCACGAATGCATACTTTACTTTTGAAATGATTACGGATTAGCTTAAGCGGATTGAACTGATAACAATACAGTACTGCCCGGGTGTTCTTGGAGGGGACACCGGTAACGGGAGTACATATTCTTTAAATAAAGGCCCGGGTGTTCTTGGAGGGGACACCTGTGATGGGTATATATAAGTCTACGTCACAGCTTCATGAACTGTAAATCACTTGGAGGGTGAGCGCGAATGTTATGAAATAGATCTATTCGGGTGAATCCCCGTTCGGGTGATTAGCTATCACTGGGCAAACGAACGTTATAGCATGTTGTCTACGCGAATGTTATAAAATAGATCTATTCGGGATTGACAATCCCCGTTCGGGTGATTAGCTATCACTGGGCAAACGAACGTTATAACATGTCGGATTACGATTGGTTGGGCCTACAGGGCCCACAATACTTACATATGAACTCTTACTGTTATATTAGTGCATCGGTTTCATGAACTTAGAGTAATTGTAATCATTGTTTTATACTCACATGGATATTTACTGTGCCTTGAATAAAGTGGCAATACATACTTGAAACATTTTGGTGATATATATATATAAATATCATACATGCTTTGAACAATTGCGATACAACGATCATACTTGTTAATATATATATATATTATATATGCTTTGAACATTGGGGTCAACTATCATACGTACATTTTTGTGACTATTTGGGGATTGAAATGGTCATGCATACTTTACAACTATTTGATTTCTAAAAATCATACATACATTTTGGGAAGGTTAATTTTTGGATTTTAAATGGTCATTACACAATGACGAACTTTGGTTCAGCAATTTATACTTAAACCAAATCTATGAACCACCACTTTAATGTGACACTTTTTTATGCATGTTTTTCTCAGGTGAATTAGAGCTTGGATTATGTAGATTGTTGCATTGGAGTCTAAACTGACAAGATTTCATTCATGGATTTCTACATACATACAAGTGATCAAATCTCGTTGTGTTAATTTCAAGCTTTTCATTGTGATGCAATTATGGGACAAACATTATATCAATTTCAAGGAAATCAACGAGATTACTTGCAAATCGACACATTTAGGTCGTTCTCTTGTATTTTAGCGATGTGTATTTATGAAGTAAAGCCCCCGGAGATACTTTCCGTGGAGATCCGTTTTTTGGGGGTGTTAGTATTAGTAATCGAGCACTGGTTATAGAGAAACTAGGTTGCATAATTTTACCCTAGATATATCCGTTTTCACAAACAATGCATCACAGCAAACATTTTCAAAGTGCATGCACACTACTTGCTTACTTGCTTACATTACTTGTTGCATTAAGTGCTTACATGACATACACATATATAATATATATATATATATATATGTTTACATCCCTTTTTGAGTATATCGTACGTTTATTTATATAAGAATTATTTATATAAATACTAGAACATTTCTCAGACATTGTGAGTTGCACAATGGTCTCATTTTACTTCTTAGACATTGTGAGTTGCACAATGGTCTCATTTACACATCAGACATTGTGAGTTGCACAATGGTCTCATTTTACTTCTTAGACATTGTGAGTTGCACAATGGTCTCACTTCGTTCTCAGACATTGTAAGTTAAACAATGGTCTCTAAGAATAAATTTTTATATAGTTATATACAATATCGTATTATGCGGAGGCTGTCATAATTTTGTTTACATAGAATTATGTATGAATCTAAATATTCAAGTATTGTATGGGCGGGACTTGTAATATGAGGATTGATATGATAATTGCTATGTTAACAAAGCCCGTCACAGTTTTGTTTACACGGAATTATGTATGAATCTAAGTATTCTAAGTCTTGTATGGGCGGGACTTGTAATATGAGGATTGATATGATAATTGCTATGTTAACAAAGCCCGTCACAGTTCTGTTGACATGGAATTATGTGTGGATCCAAGTATTATAAGTCTTGTATGGGTGGGACTTGTAATAGGAGGATTGATACGATAATTGCTATGTCGACTCGTTCAAGATTTTAAACACTTTGTTGATTTCCCCTGATTGTTTACTCCCCGCCTCCGAAGACGAATTTTAAACACTCGTCCCATACTCATTAGAAGCACATTCATTGTCATGTTATCCATCACCTTGAAGGTTATGTGAGTACGCGTATTGCATCGGAAATTATTAAGTAGGATGATTTATAATCTCTTTATTTGAAAGGATTGGGACGCCTCTTCAGTTAAATAAAGAAATTGTAAATCCCCGAACCATAAGTTTATCATTTCTTACTTACATAAATTAGGACGCTCCTTTATGTAAGTAATGAATTATAAATGAGTGGGCTTAATGGTATCCAATATGACACGAGTATGAACTCGAACCCGATAATCACCGGAATCCGTTAAAAAGGTTTAGAAGCACAATAGTGTCTTGCCACTCCGCAGAAATCTTAAGGCCTCGCTTGGAACTACCTTATCTCATTCTTAAGTTATTACTTTTGCCGTTGCTAATCCTCGCGATCACGAACTGTTAGTGGAGCTAACAGACTTGTTACACAATTGAACTATTGGAGTTGCTTCATCCTCGAACTAACGACTGAGCACCATATTCCGCCGTCTATCGCATAAGCTCTTCCGCGAGCTCCTCCCATTTGTTGAACTTCATTCTAGGAATATTGATTCTCGAAATGTCCTCATTTTCGGCATCCCATCACCATTTGTTAGGGTTATTGTCGTTATGGTTGATGTTGTTGGGTCCTGGAGTGGTCCTAGCTGGTACAACTTTATCCAATAGGTAATGCAACCCCTTTAAACCAGATAAACACCTATCGACGAAAGAGATAGTCGGACTATTCATTACGGGCCACTAGTACGAAGACTTAGGTCGCGATACATCCTAGTACTGCCTAAGTAAGTTGGATACTTACTTCAATTAGCCTCGTCCGTTATTAATCATCGAACGTTACAGATATCAGAAACGAGACTTCGTCCTGGAACATTCAAAACTGTCTACAGACATACTCACGCGACTACACTTTCTCCTTCGACGCTTTCACTATTAAGAGACTCTCCGTATAACGCGTTTATATCAGTCATAAGACCTGTAAGGATTTTGAGATACCCATTTTGACGGATTTAATATCCTGGTCAAACCTAGCCAAAATTTCTTGGTATATTAAGAAGTGACGAAGCATCAGATATTGCTGAATAAAGTTATCAGCGTCATGTTCAACTGGTTTAGTAAATCTTAAGTCTTTTTCTTAGTCACACTAAGCGGTTAACACAAATTTAATCTCGGGACGAGATTTCTTTAAGGGGTAGGTACTGTAACATCCGGCAATTTTCGGAATTTTAAATAACTATTTTACCCGTTGACTTTTTGGGTCCGAATTGACTTTTTGACTTTTGACGTTTTATTGTCTAATAAAGGCAATTACCGCGTGGCCGGTAAAATTTTCGGAACGTATTTCAAATAATAAATCATATTTATTATTATATTTCTCAAGTGGAAGTTATTTCTAACTTATTTGGCTCGAAAACGAAAAAGATATATGTTATTTATAAGCTGACGTATCGAAAACGAACCACTGAATCACATTTTCAAAACTCGGACTCAAAAGCAATTTGATGTAAAACGACATTCCTGACAACTTTTCAGTTTTGATCGAGACCCGAAAACAGTCAGAAAATGACTGAAATGCCCTCGTAAGATTTAGAAACGAGAAAATAATTAAATTATAATTAATTTACACTTTTTATTAAATAAAAATATTTAATAAATTAGTCATCATTTTATTCGAAAACTTTTGTTGATAACGCGAATATACGGGTTAGAAATTTATTTTTATTTTTACTTTCAGACAAGACATAACCGGGTTTCCAAATAAATAACGAATATTTTTATAAATGTTATAAAAATATTTATGAAATACTATCAAATGAATATTCGTTTTTATGGGAAAAATGATTTGGAAAACAATGGCGCAAGTTTCGTGACTTGAATCATCCGTTAAGTCGCTCAAACGAGTCCCGAACCGCTTTTTATCAAAACTACATTAAAACTTACAGTTTTAACCCTAGACTATGTGTGACTTGTCACTTTTCATTATAACTTTTAATATATATATAAAGTTATAACTTTTTAATTTCGTTTCATTTTTACAAAACACATACATGCCATCTCTCTCTCCCCACTTCCGGCCAGCCACCACCCGCCGCCGCCGGCCACCATGCTGCCGCCGTCAAAAAACTTTTTTGGCGGACTTTTCCGGCCGAAACCAAAAGTGTTCCTCGTTAACCGATCTATCCGACCCACTAGGTCACTCGCCGCCACGCGCCGCCCCCTCCTCCGGCTGCCTCCCCGCTGACGCCACCATAACACCACCACTGCTGCCATCCCCATGCCACATCCACCATCATCGTCATCATCATCACATCATCATCACCACTCTGTCACCCCGCCACCACCCTCATCATCGTCACCACTCCATCTCAGCCACCACCACAAGGTGCTTTTGGCTGTGTAAATGCACCAACTGGTGCATTTGGTTTAACATAAACACCATGAAGGGTGTTTGTTTCGGTGGTTTAGCAGCGGCCACCACCACCAAGGGTGGGTTTGGTGGCAGCCACCCTTGTAGGGTGCGTTTGGCTTAACAGCCACCACCAAGGGGCGTTTGGTTCTCGGGTTTCACACGCAAGGGTGCGTTTGGTTTCGTAGCACCAGTTAGGGTGCGCTTGTTTTCGCTGCCAACCACCCACAAGGGTGAGTTTTGGTTCATATCACCACAAGGGGCGCGTTTGGATGGCTGGGTACACCAAAATAGGGTGCGTCAGTTTGACAGTGGCACCATCAAGGGTGCGTTTAGTTGTTAATACCACCCTAGGGTGCGTTGGTTTGGTAGTTGCACCGACTAGGGTGCGTTCGGTTTGGTATTTGCACCGACCAGGGTGCGTCTAGTTCTTATACTCGCACAAGGGTGCGTTTGGTTTAATGACAAAGCAAAAGGGTGTGTTTGGTTTAGGTTATAACAACAGCGGGTGTGTTTGGATGGTTGTTTAACAGCCATGGGGGTGCGTTTGGTTTGGCAGACACCGCAAAGGGTGCGTTTGGTTGGCAGATTATACACCAAGGGGTGTGTTTGGTTGGCAGATTATACACCAAGGGGTGTGTTTGGTTGGGCAGTTGCACCCAAAAGGGGTGTTTGGGTTAGCAGTTTGACGATTAGGGTGCGTTTGGGATAGCAGAATTGTACAAAAGGGGGCGTTTGGGTTAGCGAAACAACGAGGGTTCGTTTGGTTTATACACTTGACTAATAAATATAACACGAGACTTTATAAATTATAAATCGGAACTAAAATGGTGGTTAATGGTTAAATAAATATGGTATTTATTAATTTGTTTAGTTATAAATATATATTTAAAACACGTAGATATTTTGCAACGCGCGGTTTGTTGAAAAGTGGAAAAGAAAACATTAGGTTTTATAAATATGGGGAAACGTTATATAACCGGGAAGGTCATGACGAAATTTATATAACTTTTTATATTTAGTAATGTTTTACTAAAGCCTCTATTATTTTAGAAACCGATAAAAGGGACTAAGTTATATTTTAAAGATATAATAATTTGTATTATACAATGACCGGATAAACAAACGAAAACTGTACTTTTACAATGAGATAACTATTTTAGACACGACACGTATAAATTTCTAAAAGATTATTTTATATTTTATAATTGTCAGCTAGAGGATAACATAACAATTGTTGTAAAAACTTTACAAACATCGTTTAGACATGAGTGGTAACCTTAAAACGTACGTTTACGCCTATGCAAGAACTTCTTATTTAATTAAGTGGTGAATTCGGAAACGGGTCAAACTAATTGGTTTAATCATTTACTCACACTTATTATCTAATACCTGCAAAGCATTATATACGTCACATTAACCTAAGCTAGTGGGACTTAGCCGTTAAAATTAGCTACAACTTCTTGATCGAGCCGCTTCGTCTTCCGTTTGTGTTGTGCATATTAGATGCCTATCTGTCAATCGTTCTACATCATCGAGGTGAGTTTATAGCCCCATGTTTTACTGGTTTTAAATATATTTTTGGGGTGAGAACATGCTTGTTAACAAATGCATTTACATGATTGTTTACAAATTGGTTTACATAATCATTTACATAGCTCACTATGGGATACATTACTTGACTTCATTTTTGGTCACGAATGCATACTTTACTTTTGAAATGATTACGGATTAGCTTAAGCGGATTGAACTGATAACAATACAGTACTGCCTGGGTGTTCTTGGAGGGGACACCGGTAACGGGAGTACATATTCTTTAAATAAAGGCCCGGGTGTTCTTGGAGGGGACACATGTGATGGGTATATATATAAGTCTACGTCACAGCTTCATGAACTGTAAATCACTTGGAGGGTGAGCGCGAATGTTATGAAATAGATCTATTCGGGTGAATCCCCGTTCGGGTGATTAGCTATCACTGGGCAAACGAACGTTATAGCATGTTGTCCACGTGAATGTTATAAAATAGATCTATTCGGGATTGACAATCCCCTTTCGGGTGATTAGCTATCACTGGGCAAACGAACGTTATAACATGTCGGATTACGATTGGTTGGGCCTACAGGGCCCACAATACTTACATATGAACTCTTACTGTTATATTAGTGCATCGGTTTCATGAACTTAGAGTAATTGTAATCATTGTTTTATACTCACATGAATATTTACTGTGCCTTGAATAAAGTGGCAATACATACTTGAAACATTTTGGTGATATATATATATATATATATATATATAAATATCATACATGCTTTGAACAATTGGGGTCGACGATCATACATACATTTTTGTGACTATTTGGGGAATGAAATGGTCATGCATACTTTACAACTATTTGATTTCTAAAAATCATACATACATTTTGGAAGGACATTTAAGGATTTTAAATGGTCATAGACACTTAACAGAACTTTGGTTCAACATTTATACTTAAACAAATCTATAAACTCACCAATTTTAATGTTGACACTTTTTAAGCATGTTTTTCTCAGGTGAATTAGATGCTTGGATTATTTGATGTGCATTGGAGTCTAAACTGACAAGATTTCATTCATGGATTTCTACATACATACAAGTGATCAAATCTCATTGTGTTAATTTCAAGCTTTTCATTATGATGCAATTATGGGACAAACATTATATCAATTTCAAGGAAATCAATGAGATTACTTTTCAAACGACACATTTAGGGGTCGTTCTCTTGTATCTAGCGCTGTGTATTATGAAGTAACGCCCCCGGACATACTTCCGCTGCGACCCGTTTTTGGGGGTGTTACAACCACCGTTCGATCCGACAATAATCTTTTAACATATAAATTTCTCCATGACGACTCTTGCTGACAAAGAAATTTTGTCGGGTGCTGACAATCGTCCACCTATGTTGGAAAAAGATATGTACGATTCTTGGAAAAGCATAATGGAGCTATATATGATGAATAGACAACATGGAAGAATGATTATTGAATCCGTTAAAAATGGTCCACTCATCTGGCCTTCAATTGAGGAAAATGGAGTGACAAGACCAAAGAAATATTCTGAGTTATCTGCTACGGAAGCAATTCAAGCTGATTTTGATATCAATGCAACAAAATATCATTCTCCAAGGACTACCACCTGAGGTCTATGCATTAAAGTCGCCAAGGAACTTTGGGAAAGAATTCAACTTCTCATGCAAGGAACTTCATTGACGAAACAAGAAAGAGAGTCTAAGCTTTATGATGAATTCGATAAGTTTGTTTATAAGAAGTGGGAAATACTACGTGATTTCTACTTGAGATTTTCACTGCTACTTAACGACATGAACATCTACAATATGAAACTGGAATAATCTATACATTTTATTAAATAGCACTTTTGGCTGACATCATCAACATGACGTGTCAAGCAATTGAGCCTTTAATTGATAACATTATACAGATTAATGACATAATCCATGTATTTTGATTTTTCTCAAAATACTTAAATACGGAGTACAATTATATGACCATGTATTGTATACTTTTCCTGATTTTTATTTTTGTGAGTTCCAAGGCCCCGATGATTTTTTTCTGATTTGAACTTTAAACTCAAATCGTTTGATTTGATTTTTAAACTCAAATCTCAATAATAACCTTCCAGCCATCTCAGATCTGGTATGTGACTTAATTATTTCTTCTCATTTTTCTTTGTTTCCCAACCACTTAATATCTAGCATAGGTTTGTAAGGGATTTCATAGCTTTGTTTTTTCAAGTTTAATGGTCCTAGATACGTTATCAATTGAGGCATCAATAGAAAGTTTGCAAATTTATAAGGAATGATATTGCTATCACTAGTTATTTCAGTCTCTGAATGGTTCACAACATTCGACTGTTCAGAAGACGGCATCACCTGCACAGCTTGATTAATCATATTATTATTCACATTATCATGATTGTGTACCTCAGCAAGAGAATCTGAACCATAATGAGATATTCGCCAATGAGAGCAACTTGGCGGTGTTGATTTTCACACCAATCAGAGTCATATGCATCCAAATCATCAGCTTGATAAGCAACATTATGAGTAATGACAGTCTATATGGCTTGACCTTCTAGAATTCCTGGATCTGCCATAAATTCTAGTTCCTTCTCATGTAGAATTTGACCACTTGCTTGAGCTTAAACCAACAACACTTTATCTTTAAACCATGAATCATCTCGTTTCCTCCTTGGTTTAGTGCATTGTTTGGACATATGTCCTTCCCCTTTGCAGTTGTAACAAGTAACAATCCTTTGTTTCCCTGAGTTACTCCCACTTGCTCCTGGAGTGAAAGTTCTTGTAGTACCCGCAGCATAAGAAATTTGTCTCCCTAAACAGTTGTATGCTACTCTTCATCATTAATGGTGGATTGTTGTTTGGGTATGATGAGTTACTAAGATGGTTGTTTGGTAGTAGGATAGGGGGATTTGGATACAGCAGGACAAGAATGGAATCAATGGTTTGATAGCATCAATTGGATCATCACCATGCTTGAAAACTGGAATAGTTAGACCTGAGTCTAATTGCCCTTGTAGCATATAATCTTGCGTGCACTAACCAGCCTGACCCCAATTGCAATTGGGGATCCGATGTATCCAAATCTCCATTTTCGCCTTTGTTCAAATGCAGGTTGTACAGATCGTTCTCTGGTATTTGGACTCAGGCTGCTCAAAACATATGATTGGAGATCGCTCACGGCTCAAGAATTTCGTGAAAAAGTTTATCGGGACTGTTCGATTTGGAAATGACCATTTTGGTGCAATTATAGGCTATGGGGATTATGTCATTGGTGACAGTGTAATTTCCAGGGTATACTATGTAGAAGAACTTGGACACAACCTTTTCTCTGTCGGTCAATTTTGTGATTCAGATCTTGAAGTTGCCTTCAGAAAGCACACATGCTTCATCCGAGACTTATTTTGCTTCAATATCACTGCGTTTTGCTCAAGACCATATTGCGTTTTGATAGAAAGTAACTCTGGCAAAATTTCATTCTACACTGCGTTTTGTCTAGGCTTCTTCACTGTGTTTTGCCTAAGTTTCATTATCTTCATTACATTAACTTATTTCAACCAAACCAAATCACAATCAAACAACATATCACCTAATCCAACAAACAATCATCACTTTTAACATACAATCACTAATCATTGTACCGATCCAAAGTTTATCATAATACAAGTAATCAATCATGTCCAATAACTCAGATGATATTCAAGCGGCCGGTTTCGATACCCGCTCTCCTATGCTCGATAGGACTGATAATTATGTTTTCGTTCCTCATGACCCAATGGCCACTGAACTTAAGATCTACAAGGAACAAGTTTCCATTTATGAGCAACGTGCTAAGTTTGAATTGACTGAACGTGAACAACAAATGGATGATCAAATGCGTATGCTTATTCAAAATCGTAATAAAATGGAAGAAAATCTTAAAAAGGAACTTCATTATGTCAAGTTGCAACTTAATTCAACTATGGAAAACAACAAGATATTTGAAGAAACTGTAACGACTTTGAAACATGAGTTTAAACAGAAAGAGTCCAAATTCCTGACTAATTTTTCCAATCTTAAACACCTTAACGATAAACTTGAGAATAAGCTTCACTCATCCAAAAAGATCATCCCATTCCAAACATTCCATATGAGTTAAATCATCTCAGTGTATGACCAAAGGAGCTAAAGACACCTGCGCTACGGTGGCCCAGAACCCTTTTCACCTCAGACAGGCCAAAAAGGCCCAACCGACACTGTATGATGGTAAAGAACTTCTTAAGACTCATCATGTGCCGGTAAATGTTCCATCGTCTGAGGAAGAACTAAAGTTAGCAGAGACTATGAGAAATAAACTACATGCGAAAATGAATGACTCTGCCTGTGTGGAAAAGAGGGTTAACATTACACCCCCTAATTACTCAAAAGAAAAATTTATGGCAACATTCACCCCTCAGACTCAACTGACACCTGAGCAAATATTTTAGTCCTTAGATCTAGCGAAACGAAAGGCCGAAGAGCTAAAGGCTAATGCCCCACCCCTGCCTGTCCTGCCACCTGCGACTAAAGTGTATCCTTTGAATGAATCATAATGCCTCCTCCCTTTTCACCGTTAACCTGCTCCTTCATGCTGTAAAAAGTCCCCAATACACCGTCCAAGCTGGTCCTCTTGAAACGCTCCAACTACAAGTCAAGTAAATATTGGTCTGTATTAATTATACTAACTCAACTAATTGGGTTTTTGAGAAAACTTGTAAAAAGCATATCACACCAACAGGCATAACTGAGGGGGAAAGGGGTTTTGAACAAACAAAACGGTGTTACTTAACCGAAGTAATTCCATTTTTCAATCTATTCAAAGAACATTTCGACGGAGTTCAAAAACCTTTGGTCACTGAAGTTAGGGCAATGAAGCAGTATTTTTGAAATTTGAAGCCGGAAAGGTTTATTTTGGACCAGAATGAGATAGATTTAAAGAGTGGAGAAATTGAACGGAAAAACCTTCTCATTACAAATGAGAAATTAATTGCTGAATGCTTGTCCAAAGATGTGTTTTATACTGCAACTGATTCTGTATTAAATGTGTCTAGATTCTCTGACATGCATGATGCTTTCACTATTGCTCAGAAACGTATTGCCGACCTTGAATCTGAAAATTTTAATCTGAGAAAGCAAGATTCAAATGATATCACAGACTCAATGATAAAACATTTACCCAAACTTGAAGTTGAACACTTAACTTAAATTAAAGTATCACAATCTCAAGAAACGTTTTGAAACAAAAAACCAGTGGAACGGCTTCGGATGCTCCTTCATTTGAATTCACTGGTTTTGATTGGAAACAATGAACAGCTTCAAAGTCGAGCAATACGATTCATGAATTAAAGAGATAATATCTCAGTTAAACAAAAAAAATAGTGATGCTGACCCACTCTTGAACTTAAAGCCTTAGTTTTTCTCAGAACAAAGATTTAACTACAAAGCTCAATGCCACAACGATCGTCAATAACGCTTAGGGCAAAAATGCAAAAGTTAAGCAGCATTATAAGGAATTGTATGATTCAATTAAGATAACGCGTGCCAAAACCCTACCAAACAACTCTTGTTTATCCGAAATTAAAAACCTAAGGCTCACTAAAGATAAAGCCAAATGTGTCACCAAAATACCTGATAGTAAACCTAAAGTGCTGGCTCCCTGTAGGATATTCTATAGATGATGACCAATCCCCTAACGTCAAGAAGAAACTGGAAGTGCATCTAATACACTATATCAAACACCTTAAGGAAATGTAGAAACCCTTCTAAATAGTAAGGAAGCTAAGTGAATCAGACTATGATACCTCCTTGACTTCTGCTTGACGTTACACTAAAACACTCCTAGGAGCTGGTATAGAAATATTAATAGTGCCACTTTCCTATATGACTTTAGCCCTCTGAATAAAAACAAATGCCTCTACCATTCACTTAGAAAAAAAACGAGTTTTCGTTGTAGAAACCATGTGAAAACCGTCACTCATAACACTACCAACACCACAATTGAGCAACAGAAAAACATTGACTAATGCTCCTGGATTTCCCACTACAGGATAAACGTTGCCTCACAGCTAGCGGGTCAAAGCCTAGGAGCAACACAAAGAAAGATAGGACCTTGCCCAGGCTATCAGTATCCTTGAAACAAGTAGAAGCCCATTTCTAGGATGAATAAGTCAATGAGAAACAAAATAAACGTTTTGATTCTAGCATTAGCTATAAGCGTACTGTAATTAATTCGAATTCTAATACTTATTTAAACTTGTAACAAATGCTATAATTTTGTTAATCATGATCCAATGTGTTTTGCATTCTGGATTTTTGTGAAGCAATCCCCTGCACTAAAGTGTGGCCAGTTAAACAAGTTAAGCAGTTGGAAGGCCACAGGAAATTTGTTTACCACTATCGCCATAACAGTAGCGACACCACTAGACATATAACTAATACCCTTTAGGAGAATCATGGGCTTAAATAGGAATTACTTCCACCAATGTTTTGCCTACTAAACAAGGGAAGCCCCACTGTAGACTTTCTCCCGTTAAGTTTAACAGTGCCCTTTAGTTAGGACTACTGCTCTTAAGAGTGACTGTATGCCAGCTGATCCACAGGGAACTATTGCCCCTGTAGCATATAATCTTGCGAGCACTAACCAACCAGACCCCAATTGCAATTGGGGATCCAATGTATCCCAATCTCATTTTTTCGCCTTTGTCAAATGCAGGTTGTAACAAGTCGTTTTCTCCTGGTATTTGGAATCAGGTAGCTCAAAACATATGACTAGAGATCGCTTACGGCTTCAAGTATCCTATGTAAATATGTACATATTCAAATCAAAAAGAAAATACAAAAATATAAAACCCAAAAAAAAATGCCAAAAATAGTTTTTCAAGACATGTCTTCCGCTTATCGATAACATTTACGGTCCTAGAAATGTCATTCAATAATGACACCGCCTTAAATGAACGAACGAAGTTTTAAAACTTTTCAAAACATGTCATTATTGCTTCAGTTATTTCGACTGCAACCCGATTTTCAAAATGAGGAAAGCTCAACGCCAAAAAATCGGCTATTCTAACAACGGTGATTAATTCTCCCGGGCATAATTACTTTTATATCCGTGCACCATCGATTTAATGTACGCTTAAGTGCATCATTTTCTTGTTAAGAAGAGAATCCTTCTTTTTTCCTTAAAAGTTCAAAGATCAAAGTCACAAGAGAGATGATCATCCTTTAGGGGGAGATTGTTAGGAATAAGGAAATGATGATCATTAATGCAAACAAAGAGATATCTCAATGATCGTTCCTTGGGGGAAGATTGTTAGGATTGATAAAAGTGACGATCTTATTGAGATAAATGTCTTATAATAAATAGTGAATTAATATTGTGTAATAGGGTAAGTAAAAGGCTTGTGACTAAAATAAAGTCACAAGACTTGGCTAAATGGTAAAAGTCTAAAAGTCAAGGGCTTTATGCTCATTATTGTAAATGGGTATAAATACCCCCTACCATCTCATTTGTGAGGTGTGTCTTGTATGTGTATTCAAGTTTCATTTCATTATCCTCCTCCCTCTTTCTCTCTCTAAACTTATCACTATATTGCTTATTGATCCTGAATTTCAAGACCTAACACTAGTATAAAAAGGTGTTCTGCGTTTTGACTTGGTCAAAATTCTCAAATATTCAGTCAAACCGATTGACTTTTTCTCTCAACCCAAAAACGCAACACCTTTAGCGATTTGCCTGATTCGTGATTAATTGTGTGATTTCTCAGTTAGGTAATGCTTGATTATTGTTCATTATCGTCTAAACATGCTTTAATCGAAACACCATGTCTTGAAACTCATTAAACCGTGTGTTTTTGTAGACTTTCATTCCAAACGATCTTTAAAATAGTGGTTAGTGTTTCTTGTTATGTTTGGATTGATGGGTTAACGTTAGATTGTATATGTGATGCTTCGTAGATGTCTTATTTGTTTCCCCAATCTCTTGATTAAGGTCCTTGTGATTGTTGAATAAAAGGTCGACTTATTTGTCGAAATCATGGACCTACGTAGTTAATGAGGACCATTTGTTGTTGTTAAAAGTAGTTTGTGGGTACTAACGAATGTAAGTCATGCTATAACTAAGCCTTGGATGCATTAAATAAAAAGTTAGAATCTGCGTTATGAAATGTTCTTGGTTGCGTTTTGACTAAGCATTCTTGATTGCGTTTTGCTAGTATATTCTTGGATGCGTTTTGCTTAAGTTTGATTGCGTTTTGTTGAAAGTTCAGGTACGTTTGTATAATAAAACTTGATTGCGTTTTGGTGAGTTAAATGGTTGTTGCGTCTTGCCTGAATCTTGCCTTTGCGTCTTGCCTGAAAGATATTGTTGCGTTTTGATGGATGACATTATGCTTAGCAGGACAAAACGCAATTAGTTGCGTTTTGTGATTGAAGACCCTCATTAGTACTAATGTAGGACCCACTTTTTCAAATTTTTTTAGAATGTTGCGTTTTGATTATATTTGAATAAAATATTCCTGCGTTTTGTCTTAGTTGCGTTTTGCCTGTTGCGCGTTACCTGTTGCGTTTTGATGGATTGCGTTTTGATGGATTGCGTTTTGTTTTGTTGGCGACTTGTCTCTTGGCGTTTGTACTACTGTATTTTATTATTTCACAAAATAAGTCATTGCGTTGTGGGGATTGCGATTTGCGATTATATCTGCGTTTTGTGTCTTGCGTTTTTGGTACTTGCATTTTGTCTCATTGCGTTTTGCTTAGTATGTTTAAACCCTACGTTTTGTCTAGTACTACTTGATAACTGCGATTTGTCTGCTATGTGGTGTGATCATTGAATTGTCTTCACCCTTCCATGATTAACCTCCGTTACTAAGAGTTTGACCAAATCTGTTGACCATCACTTTAAAGATGATCAATGTGTCTTTTCTTAGACTCTGTCCATAACTGACTTACTCCTGAGCAACTGCTCACATCTAACATCTTCTTTCGGTATGTACGTCTTTTTGTGAATGTGACTGTGCAGATATAATGACTGATGTTGATGTTAATGCTCCTGCTGAACTAGCACCTACTATGGCACCACCCACTCGTACTGATGATCAAATCCTGCCTCACATCAGATGGGTGCCGATAGGAAAAAGCAACTGCTATCTGGATGTTGATAGGCCGCAAAGCAATCCAATCTTTAAGATTGTAGTGGACCTTCTGAAGCACACCAACTTCTTCTGAGCTTTCACTGCTTCTTTGGCAATTTCAACAATCTACATTCAGCAGTTTTGGGACACTATTCGATACGACAAAATCGCTAGGGGTTACAAATGTCAATTAGATTAGCAATGGTTTAATCTCTCAAAAGACACCCATAGAGACGCCCTTCAGATCACACCAGTCGACAGAAACAATGCATTTTCTTCCCCTCCAACTCCTGATGCTCTTATCAAGTTTGTCAATGATCTGGGTTACCCAAAAGTTGTCAGACACTTATCTGATGTCGTGACTAATGACATGTTTCAACCATGGAGAGCACTCACAACAATCATAAACTTGTGCCTTACAAGAAAGACTTCAGGGTTTGAGAGACCAAGAGCTCCAGTGCTGCAGATGCTTTGAGGTGTCATCAATCGAGCCCATATCAATTATACAGAAAGAATGTGGGAAGAATTCACCCAATCCATCCATACGTTCATTGAAGACAAAAAGAATCTTGCTCAACATACTCAGGGAAAGAAGGCTGATCATCCATTACTTACAAAGCAAGCACAAGTTCCACACGAGACCAGGTTCTCCACTTCATTTGCCTAATGAAGAACCTGTTCTTGGATATCTCAAGTTCAGCTCTAAGGGAACCAAACGGGAAGTCTTTGGGATGCCTATTCCGAATGATCTCGTCACGGATGACATTCGAGGTAAGCAATACTACAATGCTTATCTGGAGAAAGTTGCAAAGCATCAAAGATATCTTGCTGGTGAAGATGTTAGTGATCCTGACTCTCCGGCTCCCAAACCAACTAAGGGGGCAAAACCAAAAACAACCAAGAAGCCAACCTCAACTCAACAAACCAAACCCAAAACTAAACCTTCAATTGCTAAGAACACTAAATCAACTCCATCTCAACCACCCAAACCCAAACCTGCACCTGCTAATCCTCAGGAGAAGAAAAGAAAGCGGGCTTTGGACGTAGCTGAAGCTCTATCTCTAGCTAAACATTCTAAAGCGGATAGGGTATCAAAGAAGAGAACGCTTCAGTTGAGAGATGAGTTCATAGATGAAGGGGTTCCTGCGCAGAACCCAGGGTTGATGATGAAGAAGCTATCGTGCAAAAGGTTCTGGAAGAAAGTATGAAGGATGCTTACCCTGCTCATCGGGGACCACTACCTCCTGTAGTGTTCAGAGAACCTGACTTTGGGAAAGTTTAACTGCTTCCAGAGGTTCAGGGCAAGGGCAAAGAAAAGGTAGGGGAGTGATAAATCTTAAATTGTACATAATAAATACCCGGGATTTTGCCAATAAAAGACAAGAAAACATGCCAAAAGAATAGAAATATGTGTGCTTTTGTGTCTTAATGTGCAGGAAAGGATAATAAAGTCAAAAAGAGCAAAAACAAGCCAAAACCGACAAGAAACGGAAAAGACAAGTACAAGAGAGAGATTTGAGGAAAGATATCAAAGCCGGATCAGCCCAAAGCAAGAGTCCAAATTTTCTTAATGGCGTGTCTCAGACACCATCAAGTCATGTGGTTCACGTTGGACCAAACCTGGATCACATGGACTTAGGTATGTGTTAAGCATGATTGCCCGCGCGTTGATGCGGGGTGTTAAATTTTGTTTTTTTTTATATTTTGTGCGGCTTTATTTTTCCGGTTTCATGTTTAATATTATTTTTTTATATGGGTTTATGTGTTGTGCGTCATGTCGTGGGTATTTTTTTGATCTGAATAAGTCAATACTTTTGTAAAAAAATTTCTTATTTTGTGCCGAGCTAACAAATTTTTTTTTTATTATTTTTGTGCAATAGTTTATTTTTTATATGGGCTTATGTGTTTGGTCTCACGTCGCGGATATTTTTTGATCTGAATAAATAAGTACTTTAAAAAGTGTCAAATGGGCCGGCCCAAAGTGGGAGCCCAATGGGCCGGTTACTGTAGCACCAATGTAGCAAACTATGTCAAAACGATTTTTTATATTTTGTGCGGCTTTATATTTCCGGTCTCATGTTTAATATTATTTTTTTATATGGGTTTATGTGTTGGGCGTCATGTCGTGGGTATTTTTTGATCTGAATAAGTCAATACTTTTGTAATTTTTTTTTTTTTGTGCCGAGAAATTTTTTTTTTTTTATTATTTTTGTGCAATAGTTTATTTTTTTATATGGGCTTATGTGTTTGGTCTCATGTCGCGGATATTTTTTGATCTGAATAAATAAGTACTTTTGTAATTTTGTTTCCTATTTTGTGGCAAGCAATTTTTTTTTTAAAGTTGCCTAGTTAAAGAAAAAAAAAAGTGTCAAATGGGCCGGTTACTGTAGCACCACTGTAGCAACTATGTCAAAACGACATAGTTTTATTCCACACATAGTATATGTATATAATTTTGGGAGATTCAATATTAGTGATACATCTTTATTTGGAAATTACCGATGTATCTAGGCCTTTTACTCATGAACGTGCCCTTCGGGACAAAAGTCTATCATTCGTGATGAAAGTGAGAAATTTGAGGCAACAAGCTGAGAGCGAACAAAGAAGAAAAAGTAAGCAGAGTCATCTAAAAACCCAACCTGGGTCACTGGTATTGCTAAATGACACATACCTTTTCCATTGAAAACGGAACTTAAAGACCAAAACAACAGAAATTGCCAAAATAATGTTTGTTTTTGCATTGTTGGTGTGCAGGAAACGGTATATTCACAAAAGGACGAAAAACAAAGCTAAAAAATAAAAAAAAAGGGGGGGGGGGGGGAAAAACGACAAAACTAAGCACGGAATGGAAAAGTGTGTGAAGACAAAGCCCAATCTCACCTTTGTCATATTCAAACATCAATCATCAATCCGTCATTCGATTTTCCATTCAAGCCTCGTTGGGACAAAACGACCCGGGAATCATACTTCCGGCTACATATATATTTTATTTTGGTGAACTTTTGACCATTCCTTGTGCAAAGTGTCAATTGGTTGAGTGTTTGCTTATATATATTATATATATATTATTGACGAATCAATTTTTGGCGCCGTTGCCGGGGAGGCTGTGAAAACGATTATCGTTAAGGTTGACAATTTGTGTTTAATCTGTGAATATTTTCTTCAAAAAAAAAATATAAAAAGTACAAAAATATTTTTCATTTTCTTTTATTAGTATAATTATCATATAAAAACAAAAGAAAAACAAAAAGAAATATAAAAACATTGTCCATAAAAAAGAAATAAAATTCACAAATTGGTAAAAATACCAAAATATAATATTCTCAATTGAGGTATTATCATAATAACTTCCAGTGAACTTGTTGGTTCCCAACTCGAACAAAAGATTTAAAAAACTTGCCATTTGTGTCGCTTGCGACGTACGGCTCACCTTGAAAAGTTAAACAAACTATAAAGTGGGTATAAGGAGGGTTGTTCCGAGGAACTACGACCCAAAAGGAGAAATAAGCTTCGCGCTGATTCTACTCCTCCGCTCACCTGTGCATTTATCTTTTTAAGAGCTACCGTGAAGTAAGTAGATTATTTGGTTAAAGTTGTCTTATCTCATTGTCCGTTAAAATCAATTGTGAATAAATCATTGAAAAACCAAAAAAAAAATTAGTGTAAATTTTCTTTTTAAATTTCTATTTTGTGCATGCGCACTCGTTCTCAAGCCCGTAGACGTCGACAACCACAAGTCCGACAAACTTCTGTTGAATCACCAAATCTTGAGAAACCAACTAACAATCAAGAAACTTTCAATCCTCCCATAGTTACGATGGACGATAATCGTACTATGGCGCAATTGCTCGAAGCACCCACCGAGGGTTACGAGGATGCGATCGTTGTTCCCGAATTAACGCAAACATCTTTGAGAACAAAGCATGGTCTACTTAATCTTGTTCAAAACAAGCAATTTTTTGGACATGATAAAGAAGACGACAATGCTCACATTCCGATAATTTCAACAAGATCACTTCACGATTTGAAGTTACCCGAACATACCCGGTACGTCGGGTTAAGCTTAAGCTTTTCCCATTTTCCTCCGAGGAGCAGCCGGATTTGGGCTTGACAAAGAACCCCTCTCGATCGACTCTTACATGGGATGATCTTGTGTCGAAATCCATTAACAAATTCTTTCCTTCTTCTAAAACACAAATCTTAGAATGAAATTCACAAGAAAATCAACAAAGAGTTGACGAATCGTCTTTAATGAAGCATGGGACGTTTCATGATCTTCTTAGGGCATGCCCGCATGCATGGGTTTTCGGAATTGCATCAACTCGATACCATTCTATAAGGCATTGAAGATTTCCCCCCCCCACCCCTCTCAAATGATCAAGAGTCATTAATTCCGCCACAGGTGGAACTTGGATAAAAGCCTCAGAATGGCGAAAATCATCGAGACAAAATCCAAAGTTCGGAATTACACGAAAGCAAACCCGTTGTTGCTAAATGAGAACAGCACTTCACCTCCGGTACTCTCCCGATGTCTCCGAACTCAAAGATATGGTCAAAGCATTGCTCCTTGATAAGAAAAATCAATCTCAAGGCTCCTTGCTCACGCAAACCCAGCGTCCGTTAAAAGCGTCACGAAAGTTGTGTTGACTTGCGGCGGAGCTCATTCATATCAAAGTTGTCCCGCCACCGATGGCAATGTTTATCATGACAATATTCAAGCTTACGTTTCTCAAGCCGCCGCGGCTAATTTCAATCAAGGAAATACCGGTGCCCGACCTCAAATGGTTGCAAACCAAATTCGACCTCCCGGTTTTCCTCCTATGCAAAACCATCAAAACAACCAAAATTGGGGGAACAATTTTAACCAAAATCGGGGTAATAATTTCAGTCAAGGACCAATTTATCAACCCCAGGTTAATCAACCACCAGCTTATCAAGCTCCTGTTTACCAAGCTCCCGCTCCTCAGACACAAGTGTGCGAAGACCGATTTGATTGCTACGTAAAAGCTAATGATGCGGTTATGAGGAATGTGCAAAACCAAGGTCAAAACCTACAAGCTCAATTGAACAACTTGGCTACTTCAAATCAAAGGCTTGAAAGTATGCTAAGTAACTTTATCAAAATGAACACCGCCTCTACTTCGGTTCGGGAACTCTCCCGGGTAACACCGTTACTAACCCGAAGGAGGATTTGAAAGGTATCACCACCCGAAGTGGTGTTGCATATCAAGGACCCGCGATTCCTTCTACTTTATCTTCTCCTCCGAAAGTAATGAATCGTGATACCGAGGTTACAAAGGACACAATGCTTCCTACTAATAATGGAAGCACCGAAGACGTCCAACCTCCAGTTATTCAAGTCCAATCTCAAAATCTAACTTCCAAGCCCGATGTTGATCCCGATAGTGCTCCAATGCCTAACCAACGAACGTCAATTCCATTTCCTTCAAGAAGAAATGATGAAAGGCGCCCGAGAAAAGGCTAACGATCAAATTGAAAATTCTACGAAATCTTAGAGATTTTGAGTTTCCAAAATTAGCTTACGGATCTTGACTCTTATGCCGAAATTTGCCTCGACTCTAAAAACCTTACTCGGAAACAAAGAGAAGTTGAGTGAAATGGCTAGAACTCTATGGAACGAGAATAGCTCCAGCAGTCCATCCTAAACATTACCAAGAAACGATGAGACCCTGGCCGATTTCTCATTCCATGTGAATTTTCTAGGATTAATACATGCAACCCTGGGGGGCCGATCTCGGCCACAACATTAATCTATGCATATTCCGTCGGAAAATCTCTCTCTTCCCGAACAACCCCGACGTACATGAACGCTAAACTAGCAGATCGTTAAAAAATCACTGAACCAATCGGTATTGCAAAGACGTCCCGTCTAATGGTGGGAAAGTTCCAGTTCCGCAGATTTTGTGATCGTTGAGATTCGAGCCAGACCCCCGATACCTTTAAATCCTCGGGCGAATGTTTCATAAAGACCAGTCGTGCCTTAACTAGATTTTCCGAAGTGAAATAACCTTCGTGTTGGCAAAGAGGCATCACCATCAATCTGGACCAAACCTCGAGATACACGGCCAATTTCAATCATATGACGGGCAAACCGAATCGACGTCCCATTGATTGCAATGAGAAGAATACTCGCAAGAATGTCGTAGGTTTTTTCCTGATTCAGTTGCATACGGTAATTCTTCTCCGGATTACGATCCATTTGTATCAAAATTTCTTCACCAACACCTAACACCTTTCGGGATATGATTCCCTCCTTCCTCTGAAGAAGCAAAGCTTATTATAGCTAGCAATGACGAGCCAATTTTCACGAGAAATTGGATGGCTAACTTACTATGATCCGAGGTGACATACTTACTCTAAGAAGCACCTGTCTCAATATTGGAACCGTTGCCTCCATCCTTCCGATCAATAAAGATTATTCACCCGGAAACCGGAAGAACTTAAAGTTGTTGAAGCTAAATCATCATTTGATGAGCCTCCCGAGGTTGAAGCTCAAAGACTTGAGCCCACCATACATTTTAAATATGCATTTTGGAAGGCGACAACAAGTTTGCCCAGTCATAATTGCGAAAGATTTAAAGGATGAGGAAAAGGCCGCTCTTATCAAGGTTCTAAAGTCCCACAAGCGAGCCATCGCTTGGAAACTCTCCGTATCAAGGGTTTTGATCCAGAGTTTTGTACTCACAAAATCCTTAAGGAAGAAGGACACAACCAACAGTTCAGAGGTCCAAAGACGTAATCCCAAAGAGCCATGACGTCATCAAAAAGAGGTTGATAAACTTCTTGACGCCGGATTTAATTATGTATCCGATCTTCTAACAGTCCATGGGTGAGCCCGATACATGTGTACCAAAGAAAGGTAAGCAGAACACCATCACCAAGAATGATGATAATGATTTGATACCAACTCGATTGGTCACGGGGTGGAGAGTGTGCATTGACTATAGAAAGTTGAATGAGGCCACCCGAAAAGACCATTTCCCATTGCCCTTCATGGATCAAATGCTCGAAAGACTCGCGGGAAACCAATACTATTGTTTCCTCGATGGCTTCTCGGGTTATTTTCAGATTCCTATTGACCCGAAGGATCAAGAGAAGACAACTTTTACTTGCCCATACGGAACATTCGCCTATCGCCGCATGCCTTTTGGGTTATGCAATGCACCTGGCACGTTTCAACGATGTATGATGGCAATCTTCCATGACATGATCGAAAAGACAATGGAAGTATTCATGGATGACTTCTCGGTCTTCGGGGATTCTTTCTCTACATGCCTATCCCATTTGGAAAAAATGTTAAAACGGTGTGAAGACACCAATTTGTCCCTAAATTGGGAGAAAAGCCATTTCATGGTAAAGGAAGGCATTGTTCTTGGACACAAAATTTCTAAGTCGGGAATTGAGGTCGATCGTGCTAAAGTTGAAGTTATAGCCAAGCTCCCTCACCCGACTACTGTGAAAGGTGTCCGTAGTTTTCTTGGGCATGCCGGTTTTTACCGACGTTTCATACAAGACTTTTCGAAATTTCCCGTCCAAGACCCACCTTGCTTGAAAAAGAGACCCAATTTCTTCTCAGAAGAGTGTATCGAATCCTTTAATACACTTAAAAGAAAATTGACCGAGGCTCCAATTTTGATTGCTCCCGACTGGGACTTGCCCTTCGAACTCATGTGTGATGCAAGCGATTTTGCAATTGGGGCAGTCCTAGGGCAACGAAAGAACAAGCATTTCCAACCAATTCACTATGCCAGCAAGACAATGTCCGAAGCTCAAGCACACTACACTACGACCGAAAAAGAATTACTTGCCGTAGTGTACGCTTTTGAGAAATTCCGGTCATATCTCATTTTGTCCAAGAGCATAGTGTATACCGATCATTCTGCTATAAAGTATCTCTTTGCTAAAAAGGATGCTAAGGCAAGATTAATGCGGTGGATCCTTTTGCTCCAAGAATTCGATGTTGAAATACGAGACAAAAAAGGAGCGGAAAATCTTGCCGCCGATCATCTCTCCAGACTTGAGAACCCTCACCAAAATGAGTTCGAGAACAAGGAAATCACAGAAACATTTCCACTCGAAACTCGGGCCGTGTGCTCTTCCGTGCTAATAGTACCCCTGGTTGCCGACTTGCAAATTACCATGCGGGGAATTTCATTGTCAAGGGAATGTCGTCCCAACAGAAAAACAAGTTTTTCAAAGATGTCAAACATTACTTCTGGGACGACCCCTTCTTGTTTAAGATATGTGCAGATCAAGTAATTAGGAGTTGTGTTTCGGGGGCAAGAAGCTTTTGACATTCTTAAAGCTTGCCACAGTGGACCCACTGGGGGACACTACGGTGCCAATTACACCGCTAAAAAGGTCTTCGATTCAGGATTTTATTGGCCCACGATTTACAAGGATGCCCACGACTTTGTCACCCGATGTGACATTTGTCAACGTCAAGGCAAAATTTCCGCAAACGTTGAAAGAGATTAAATCAAAAGTTAGAATATGCGTTATGAAATGTTCTTGGTTGCGTTTTGACTAAGCATTCTTGATTGCATTTTGCTAGTATATTCTTGGATGCGTTTTGCTTAAGTTTCTTGATTGCGTTTTGGTTGAAATGTTCTAGGGTGCGTTTTGTATTATATACTTGATTGCGTTTTGGTGAGTTAAATGGTTGTTGCGTCTTGCCTGAATCTTGCCTTTGCGTCTTGCCTGAAAGATATTGTTGCGTTTTGATGGATGACATTATGCTCAGCAGGACAAAACGCAATTAGTTGCGTTTTGTGATTGAAGACCCTCATTAGTACTAATGTAGGACCCACTTTTTCAAAAAAATTCAGAATGTTGCGTTTTGATTATATTTTAATAAAATATTCTTGCGTTTTGTCTTAGTTGCGTTTTGCCTGTTGCGTTTTACCTGTTGCGTTTTGCTGCTTGCGTTTTGATGGATTTCGTTTTGTTTGTTGCGACTTGTCACTTGCGTTTTACTTTACTGTGTGCGTTTTGTGTCTTGCGTTTTTGGTTCTTGCGTTTTGCCCCATTGCGTTTTGCCTAGTATGTTTTAACCCCTGCATTTTGTCTAGTACTACTTGATAACTGCGATTTGGTCTCTGTGGTGTGATCATTGAATTTGTCTTCCCTTCCATAAGTTAACCTCCGTTGACTCAAGAGTTGACCAAATCTGTTGACCACCACTTTAAAGATGATCAATGTGTCTTTTCTTGGACTCTGTCCATACCTGACTTACTCATGAGCAACTGCTCACATCTAACATCTTCTTTCTGTATGTACGTCTTTCTGTGAATGTGACTGTGCAGATACAATGACTGATGTTGATGTTAATGCTCCTGCTGAACTAGCACCTACTATGGCACCACCCACTCGTACTGATGATCAAATCCTGCCTCACATCAGATGGGTGCCGATAGGAAAAAGCAACTGCTATCTCGATGTTGATAGGCCGCAAAGCAATCCAATTTTTAAGATTGCGGTGGACCTTCTGAAGCACACCAACTTCTTCCGAGCTTTCACTGCTTCCTCGGTAATTCCAGCAATCTACATTCAGCAGTTTTGGGACACTATTCGATACGACAAAATCGCCGGGGGTTACAAATGTCAATTAGATGAGCAATGGTTCGATCTCTCAAAAGACACCCTCAGAGACGCCCTTCAGATCACACCAGTCGACAGAAATAATGCATTTTCTTCCCCTCCAACTCCTGATACTCTTATCAAGTTTGTCAACGATCTGCGTTACCCGAAAGTTGTCAGACACTTATCTGATGTCGTAACTAATGACATGTTTCAACCATGGAGAGCACTCACAACAATCATAAATTTGTGCCTTACGGGAAAGACTTTAGGGTTTGAGAGACCAAGAGCTCCAGTACTGCAGATCCTTTGGGGTGTCATCAGTCGAGCCCATATTGATTATGCAAAAAGAATGTGGGAAGAATTCACCCAATCCATCCATACGTTCATTGAAGACAAAAAGAATCTTGCTCAGCATACTCAGGGAAAGAAGAAAGCCACTCTTATTGTGATCCTGAGTATAAGGTTCATCAAGCTGATCATCCATTACTTACAAAGCAAGCACAAGTTCCACGCGAGACCAGTTTCTCCACTTCATTTGCCTAATGAAGAACCTGTTCTTGGATATCTCAAGTTCAGCTTTAAGGGAACCAAACGGGAAGTCTTTGGGATGCCTATTCCGAATGATCTCGTCACGATTGACATTCGAGGTAAGCAATACTACAATGCTTATCTGGAGAAAGTTGCAAAGCATCAAAGATATCTTGTTGGTGAAGATGTTAGTGATCCTGACTCTCCGGCTCCCAAACCAACTAAGGGGCAAAACCGAAAACAACCAAGAAGCCAACCTCAACTCAACAAACCAAATCCAAAACTAAACCTTCAATTGCTAAGACCACTGAATCAACTCCATATCAACCACCCAAACCCAAACCTGCACCTGCTAAGCCTCAGGAGAAGAAAAGAAAGCGGGCTTTGGACGCAGCTGAAGCTCCATCTCTAGCTAAACGTTCTAAAGTGGGTAGGATATCAAAGAAGAGAACGCTTCAGTTGAGAGATGAGTTCATAGATGAAGGGGTTCCTGCAACAGAACCCAGGGTTGATGATGAAGAAGCTATCGTGCAAAAGGTTCTGGAAGAAAGTATGAAGGATGCTTACCCTGCTCATCGGGGACCACTACCTCCTGTAGTGTTCAGGGAACCTGACTCTGGGAAACTTCAACCGCTTCCAGAGGTTCAGGGCAAGGGCAAAGAAAAGGTAGGGGAGGAACAAGCTGCGCAAGTTCTACTCAACCTTCAGACTCCCAAGAAAAAGAACCCTGCTGAACAGTTCATCTTTCAGAGGCGCACTCCTGCCACAGCAGAACCCTCTGGTCTCGTTGAATCTTCGTCACTATATGCGGAACTGGGTCTAACTGACAGTGGGACGGAGTCAGATGAGGAAGTGTCTCCTGAGATGAATGCACAAGGTCAAGAGGAAGGCCAGGGTGGAACAAACCCTGGTGATGCTGGCGTGTCTCAGACACCATCAAGTCATGTGGTTCACGCTGGACCAAACCTGGATCACATGGACTTAGGAATCGCTGAAGCCTCATCACAACCTAACACAGAGCAAATGGATGACGAGTTCACTGCTACCGCTTATCCAAAGGTTCAGGAGAACCTTAAACTCCCAACTGAAGGTGAGGTGAGACTTGAGGAACCTGCTAGCTCCGCTGGAACCCTGTCCTCTATGAAAAACCTCGACAAGGATCTCAGCTTTACAGATCAGTTCCTTGTAGAGAAGTCACAGGAAGACGAACCAGAAAAGACCAATACTGAAGCGGAGGTCCAATCTATGGTGACGGTTCCCATTCTTCAGGATACCTCGTCTGTCCCGTTAATGACCACTCCAGTGATAGATATCACCGACCCTCAATCCGATTCCACAACGGTTCCCGCATCTATGCCTACAACAACAACAATGGTCACTGAAACAACAACAACAACAACTGTTCTACCACCACCACCTCAACCACAACAAGACGTCTCAACCTCGATCTTAATTCAGACGATTGGTCAGCTGGAACAGAATATAGCAGATCTGGTGGATGCAAATCAAGCCCTGGAGGAAAGGCTAGACAAGCAAGGAAACATGATCCACCAATTGGAGACTCAAGATTTGTCTAGATTGATCAGAGAGCAGACAGTGGAACTTATAGACTCGCAGGAGATTGACCGAAAAATCGAAGAATCAGTAAAAGAGGTGGTTACCGCATCAGTTCAGCATGCAATGAGAGCCCCTCTTCATGCTCGCTTCAAGGATCTCCCCACGTCTGACATGAAGGAGATTCTACTTCAACGCATGCTGGAGGATAATTATGACAAGGGCCACGAGGATCACAAGATGGCTTATAAAGCATTACAAAAGTCTATCATTCGTGATGAAAGTAAGAAATTTGATGCAGACAAGGCTGAGGAGCGAACAAAGAAGAAAAGTAAGCAGGATCCACCAAAAACCCCGCCTGGGTCACCACCCTCACCACCTCCTCCTCCACCACCGCCTGGTGCATCAGGAGCTTCCGGCACAACAGGAGCCTCTGATTCCGCTCAAGATCCTCCTCCACCACCACCGTCTTCAACAACCAATCAAGGTGATCAGTCTCACAGCTTCGCTGCTCCAGGCTCATCCAAGACAGCTGGCTCAACAACATATACAGCCTGGACAATGACCACATCCAGACTCACGCCCGCTGCTTCATCTGTTCTTGAAGACGTACTTATGCATGAAGAGTCAGACTTTGAAGCTCAGGATATGGGGTTTGACGATGAAGATAACGGCAGTAGGCACATTCCCAAAGTAAGTCTGAATCAAGAATGGTTTAAACCTCTTTCCGAAAAAGAAAGACCTGCGACCCCTGAACCTGCCTGGTCTATTCCTTCATCAAGTCTGCCCATTCCCAATAATAACTGGGCATTTGCTTTGGCCTCCAGCTTCGTACTTCCACCGAAGAACTCTTTGCTTTCATAGACCGGTGATATTAGAGTGTTCATTGATAGGTTCTGCAAGAAGCAAGGAATCACAGAGCTCACACCGGAACATTTAGAAGGTCCTGCTTATGAAGTGGTCAAAGCCTTCCATCCTGACGTGATTCATCTACAATTTCAGATGGAGGAATGTCACAAGCTTCTGACTAATCAAGTGGACGAAGGATTACTCAGGTATAATGTCAGCAGACCACTCTCATTGGGTGGTCCTCCAGGTCAGGTCACGATTCAGACTGAATTCTTCTTCAATAATGACTTGGAGTATCTACGATTTGGCCACAAGGGTGACAGACTTGCGTTGTCAATCACAAAGATGAAAGCTGCTTCTTATCCTGATGCCGGGCTAGAACAGATGGTACCTGATCAGATGTAGGCTGAAGAAGAGTATATGTATGACATCTCAGCATCATATGGTATCTCTCACTGGTGGTTCAAGAGACAGAAATTCTACATCGACTGACACTCAGCTGACACCAACCGAAGAGCTATTGTCAGGACTCACATGAGAATCCTAAGCGTCGTTAGAATTGAGGTCTTTTCCCTTTACGGGTATGATTACATGAAAAAGATAGTTCTTCAAAGAGCAGATAATCAGGAATATACTATTGCCGAAAGCGACTTCAAAGATCTATACCCGAGTGACTTTGAAGACTTGTACTTGCTAAATCTTCAAGGTCACCTGAACCACCTACCGCCCAAAGACAAGAAGATTCTCTCTACTGCCGTCAACTTATGGATAAGGAATTTGGTTATCAGAAAACGGGTAGAAGACTTCCAGCTCGGCATAGAGAGTTACCAGACTCAGCTGAACCTCACCAAACCTCGCTGGGAAGCTACAGGTCTCGAGTTCATGCATGATTACAAGATTCTTGACTCCCCATGGGCCGTGGTGTTCAGAGACAAGTATGGAATGCAGATGATCATGCGCTTCAACGAAATACACAAGTTCAGTGATGGAACTCTACAGCAAATTGATGAAGCCTTAGACTATCGGGTCAAGGAATTCAAGGTTAACAAGGTCAATCTGGGGTTGAATACCAGGTTCTGGACCAAGAATGATGTGATCAAGAGCAAGCAGTTCATGTTTGCTATTCAGAAGAGGCTAAAGCTCAGGCGAATCTTCCGGAACTTGGAAAGCTTTGTTGGTGGACGCATACGAGAAGGAGACTACAGACTTCTTCAGAGAACCGAATGATCACATCTTCTCTGTATCTTTTAGTAAGTCTTGTGTGGTGTAATTGTAATATATACTGTTCATATTGTACATTCTTAGTAGTGATTTGTAAGGTGACTCTAACAGACCCTCAATTATTGAGGGGGAGCTGTTCCTCTATCAATAAACATTTAATCGGACCACATTTTCTCCTAATTTTTCTAACTCATTTAAATCAATTGAGATCCTAAATCTCAACGGGTTTGACATTTTTGATCGGGGGAGAGAATGTGATTTAAATATAAAAATCTGATAAAAAATGTGATCTTTTGAACTCAAGTGTAGGCTCTCCCATATGTGCCAAACCTTTTCGAATATCGATGCACATATGAGGGGGAGTAAATGGTGTACGGTGGCTATTGTGGAAATACCAAAGACCGACCCTGTAATTACTTTATCAGAGTTATAAGGATGGTAAGGTTAGGTACTCGATCCCACGATCCCGCCAGAGCCGGAGGGATCTACCCAGGGACAATCCACTAGTTAGTGTAGAAGTCCTTAGGTATGATTATAAAAGGAGTAATGTGAGAATAAGGGAATAGTGCGGACTGAGATGGAGCTAGTACTGGAACATACCCAACAAGGTACTAGTAATGAAGTCTCGGTAAGCACTGAAGGGGTTGAAGAATGAAAAAGAAATGTTAAGATAAAGGGTGAAAAGAAAGCAGCCCTCCTTAAACATTAGGTAGAAACCGGGTCACTACATATGTTGTCAGAATCACATGGTTGATTGCTGACATTGAAGACAAGTATCATGGACCCAGTGATACGCTGCACAACCCTCCCTAGCCACTCAAGATCCCTCAAAGGATTCTTGTTTCATTTCTCACGGAGATCAATACATTTCTATCGTCTCTCTCACTCCGAGTTAGATCACTTTCTCACAGAGATCAATCCATTCTATCATCTCTATCACTCGAGTTGACGATATTGGAAAACTGGTGCAGTCCATATCCATGACCTATTCGAGACTTACCTTAAAAACCTAATAGGCGCTACATTAACGTCTAGAGCCTTGAGATCATCCAAAAAATCTAGTTAGGAAAACTAGTACATTGTGCTTGTTTTTCACAGACACTGTGTGACAACAAGTTATAGATCTTAAGTGTCCTACGTATTTATCCTCGTGGTTTATTGCCAGAACATCCGCATAGTGTACGTAATAGTACTCGCTTATGAAGATTGAAATTCCTTCATAGAAGCCAACTACTCAAACAAGCTCTTGGCTAGTTCGACTAGTGAGGTCATTATGGAAATTAAACTTATGTGACAATGGGAATGCAACGTTGGTGTCAATTCTTTATGAATCTAATCTTGTTTCCAGGCATTAGTGGGAATTGACGAATAGTTTTTGAAAAACCTTTCGATGTGCCCAACAACTGATTTTTAGCACAGTTGACTGTGTAAGTTTTCAAAAACAAAAACAAATGTGTTTCTAATGAATTTTAACTTTGTGATATAATTCACTTCTCGATGTGTCACAAAAATACTTTCTCAAGTGACACGTCGACTGCTTTTCATAATCATTTTCTCTGTAATCCGGTAAGATTATTAACCAAACCGATTCACTCTTATCATGTTGTCTGCTTTGATGATGTTATACATACTGTTTTTTCCCAATGTTATGATACTGATGCATTAAAACAATACGTTACTGCATCACTATATTATTTTGTTGCATCATAATGAATATTTTACTGCATCACAATGTAAATGTTGCTGCATCAAAATGTATATTTTACTGCTTCCTAATACACAAAACATATAACATAATGCAGTAACTATTATTCATAAAATAGAAAGATACCGAGTACATTTGAGAAACATTGAGATACTATTGATTGGTGTTTGGTAATTAATATTATACATCTTAGAACTGAAAACTTGTGTTGTAAGTAATGCTTTGATATCTATACAGTACTTATTGGCAATTTAAAGAAAATTTTAACATAATGCTTTTAAGGTTTACGAATACATCCTATAAACCTATCTTTTGTCGATCTTGTCGGCTTTACCGGTTGCTTGCTTTTCTTCGATGGTGACAAATTTAATGAACATGTCCTGAAATTATGGCCTTCTTTTTCTCCACATACACTACACGTCCTCCTTTATTACTTTAGTGCATCACTATGTTCTTTTACTGCATTATAATGTATAATTTACTGCATCAAAATGTTTATTCTACTGCACTATAATACACTAAACAAAATATCATAAAAGTAGTAAATTATTTAAAATGAACTAAAATATATTGAGTAATAGTAGCTGCATCAAAGCATAAAAAGTAGATGTATCACCTTTATTAAAACTTAAAATCAAAAAGATTGTACTAGTACATCATAATCTTATATCTAGTACATCACATATATATAATCATTGTTGCGATTTACAAACTCAAAAATAATTTCAAAAGTAAGCAAATGTTAATCAAAAAATGAAAATCTTAGAAGTAATGCATCATAGACTTATATCTAGTGCATCACACTCTTATATCTATTCATCAAACATAAAAATGTTAATTATATATTGTGATGCACTAGATATGACACTGTGATGCACTACATGCAAACATTGTGATGCGCTTTAAATGAAACTATTATGTGATTAGTCCACCATAGACAAAAGTTTATCTCTTGCTGGAGTGCACAAATAATGAACAATTAGATAGATTAAATTCTCTCATTTAGTTCTTAACAATCAAGCAACTACTGGATTGAGAGTAACTAATAAAGGCTATCTAGTATATACTATTCTATTACGCCTTAGCTCCACTATTCGATACACTAAATAAACTAATTTTCAAATTGATAGAAAAGCGACCAACATATCATGATAGATCGCAAGGTTAGATTAGAATCTCGTAACACTGATAGGCATGTATTTCTCTTTAAATTACGCTAAAATTTACCAAATACCGTATACCACATAGCTTCTCATACCTACATCATTTGTTTTTATTAGGAAATTCCATAAGACACTACATAAGTATGTATTTCTACGCAAAAGTCACTCATCCTATAATAATCATGCACATTTTTATTAGTTACGTACATTTGGTTTTTCACTCATGTCACCAAACTCCTACTTTGCAACCACAACTCTAAGAAAACCAGAGATTGCACCTAACTCCTAGCCGTATTTTCCACAAATAAAGACCTACTGCATCAACATTTCTAAACAACTGCATCAGCATTTGAGAAAAACTGCATCATACATATAACTGCACATACATGCATTTTTACTAATAAAATGACTAAAAAATAAACTAACATATCTGATTATGGGTGAGCATCGGGTCGGAACCGAACCGAACTGACAAAAACCAAAACTGACCCGAAACCGAATAAAGGAAATTTGCCAACCGAGAACCGAACTGTGTATACATTAGATAAATCGAAAGCAAACCGAATAAGGTCGATTCAGTTCGGTTCGGCCTGGTTTTGGTCGGTTTTTAGGTCACTTTGCTCAGCCCTATATCTGATTTTCCACAAACATATACCAAATGCATCAATATTCCAAAATAGCTGCTTCAAAATTATAACTAAATATACACGCCTTTGATAAAATAACAAAACAACTAGCTAATAGATATCTATTTGTCACAAACACCTACCTATTACATCAAAGTTTCAGAAAAACTGCATCATACATACAATTACACACACATGTTTTTTCAACTCATAACATAAGCATAAAATAAGCTTTTAGATGTATAATTGACATACATAAACAATTGTTGCATTAGCATTTCAAAACAGTTGCATCACAATGTAAATTTAGTGCATCAAAATGTAAATTTAGTGCATCAAAATGTAAATTTAGTGAATCACATTTATAAAGTCTTATTAAGACATTTTATCAAACACCTTATATGTAACTTTCTAATACACGTTTTATATCTAATTTTTTTCTACATTTTGTTCCAGATTTAGAAAAGAAATATTATGTAGTTTGAATCAAACTCTAAATATAACATATTTAAAACAATAAAATGCAAAAACCTAAAATTAAGTGTTTAAATAATGGTCTTACTATCGTTAACTCTTGATGAATCAATCAACATCTTAAAAAAATGTTAAATTTATTGACTTTGAGTTTGTTAGGAAACCAAATTGTTGACTTTAAGTGAATACGCTAGTGAAGGTGATGAGATATAGTGGCGAGATATTAGGAACGATGAACAATAGTTCATGATGAGGGACAGTGGTGAAGGTGCAGGGTGGTTTTGAAGGTACGGTGTTGATATGAAGTTATAGTGGGGTTGAATGAAGACAAAGGATTATATAGGAGTGGATGAAAAATAACAAAAATACCCTTGTAGTTATAAAATGTATGGGTATGATTGGAGGGACAGGTGGCAAGATATTGTGGCTTCTTACCTTTTTTATTATAACCCCCTTTTTATTTTATCCCAACTTTGTTGTAGCTACAATATTAAAGAGTAAGTTTGTAAGTGTGTGATTTCTGTACCAAGATATAGCTATTTTTGGTGTTTATGGCTTGTCATAACCCAAGTTTGGTTGTTTATCAAGCTTTTTAGCTTGAGGTTAACGTGGTACTTCAGCCACATTTCATTTGAACTTAACTTTTTTGGTTAATATATTTACCGGGGTAAACCCTTTACCAAAAAAAGATATAATAGAATGTGAACTTGCAATTGGTTCGTAAAGATGGCTGATGGTGAAATTGTTTTTGACAATGGAACCAGATTTGTCAAGGTACACATTCAGTTTAAAGTAAATATTTAATTTTTTAAGTTATAAGAAAATAAAACATGTAAATTGATACTTGAAAGCTGGGTTTGCTTATGAAACTACACCAAGAATTACCGTGAGTAAAATTGTTAGACGTCCACGACACAAGGATGACATTGATCAGTGGTCCCTGAAGGAAGCTTATGTTATTTACGAGGAAATTGAATTGAATATGTTTTACCTCAATATGCAATATCCAATAAGAAATGGAATAGTCACTAATTGGGATGATATGGAGACCATATGGCATCATACATTTAACGAGCTGCACGTTAAACCCAAAGACCACCCTGTCTTAGTTACGAAACCACCCACGAACCTCAAAGATAACAGAGAGAAGATACTGAAATGATGTTTGAGATATTTGACATTACAGCAATGTATGCCTTAAACGTCATGTCTCTTTTTGCAAGTGGTCATACAACAGGTATCCAACCTATTATTTGGTTGGTTGGTTGTTCTTTCCATAAAGGGTAACCTAATTATCATTTCATACGTGAAGGTACTGTCATGGAATCAGATCATGGTGTGATCCATACGGTGCCTATTTACTAAGGTTTTTCCCTCTAATATGGTACCCTTCAATTCAATATAGCGAGTCATTAAATTACAAAATACTTGAATCACATCCTTAGCCATAGTTGCCCCGAAGCTTTATAGTTAGATTCATATTTTGGCAAGGAAATTGTCCATGACATTAAGGAATTACTTGCCTACGTTTCTCTCAGTTACCAATATGACCTTGCTAATCCTGTTAAAAGGAACTATGAGCTGCCAGACGAAACAAAATTAGGGATGAGTCCGTAGTCTAGAATTTAGTTCCAACCATCTTTAATTGGCATGGATCTTACCACCAATGAAATCTATGAAACCACTTACAAATCCATTGCAATGCGTGGAATAGAATCATGAAAAACTAGAAGGGACTTGAATAGTGTTTACCGTTTTAAAATTAAAACTTAAATTTGCTTGCCTTATGTGAAGTCAATAAAAAAATAAGTAAATATGCAATCAATGAATAAATAAATGCAATAAGTAAGTATGTAAAGAGAGGAAAGATCAAACTAATAACACGATGATTTATAGTGGTTCGACTACGAAGCACCTCTTTACCCTACTCCACTCCCTGAGTACCCAACTCGAGAGTTCAATGCCCTATATAAAAAAGCCCCCTTTATGCGAAGAAACGTACATGTCGCTTACACTTTTTTGGTACAAAGCTAAATACCGAATCCTAGTTCGATCTAGAACCAACCTAATCTTCACAATGTATTTTAAGACCTAAAATACTAATCGATCATACAAGTTTGGCATATGGTGTATGAATACAACGTTGGTGGATGATCGTGGACTTAATGAACTTTCACAACAACGTGACGACTCAACAAGACTCAATATGACACTTAACACCTGAAGCTTGATTGTCTTATTTGTGTTCTCCACTTGCTAGAAAGTGGATATGCTTGGATCACTTGTAATGGTTATAGTAGGGGTTTCACGTCGTATGGGTGTTGGTTTTTTTATCTAGAATAATCAAATACCGAACCGATATATTCGTTTTTATAAAGACCAAAAACCGAAAGTTGCTCCGATTTTTTTGGCGGTGTGGTTTTTTGTTCGGGGGTTTGGGGGTTTTGGTTTCCCGGGTTTTTCGGTTCGGTTTTTTAGTTTTTTCGGTTTCAAACCGTTTATATTTGGTTGTGGCTAATTTATATTAATAAACTTGTTTTACGTAGAAAATTTGTTAATTTTTTTTTTGTCAATATGAGCCTAATAATGTTTACAAAAATTTCTAAAATTATACACATATAAATGAGACACACATACATGCAAGTGAAAATACGCATGTATGATCATTGTCATATATTTAACGATATATTGTCAAGTAAACACACGTACATGACAAACACATATATAAACATTAAGACATATATACATTATAATTCCACCAACAAAATAAATATGAAATTTAAAATTGGATTTATTATTTATTTATTTATATTATATTAATTATATATTATTATAAAATTGGTTCAGTTCGGTTCGGTTTTTAAGGTTCGGTTTTTGGACGAAAACCAAAACTTAACCGAAATGTTTCAGTTTTTGAAAACTAAAAACAGAACCATCGGTTTCTAGTTTTGGTCGTTTTTTCGGTTTGATTTTTTCTGTTTTTGGTTTGGTTTCGGTTTTTTCGGTTTTTTTGCTCACCCCTAGGTTATAGAACAAGTATGATGATCAAAGAATAAATTTATGAATGTATGAAAATGATTATATGAAAGTATATGCTAGAGAGAAGATAAAATAGGATAGACTAGAATGAAAACACTAAGCTTCTATTTATAGGAGAGTTCTGGCCTAGTTCGGTTGGATCATGGATCTACAAAACTTTGAGTCAAGGATCCGTCTTTGTAATCTCAAAGATCAGTCGGCTGTCGTAGCCGTCTTTTTGTCATTTTGTGGTTAACCAATATTTTTTTAAATCTCGTAATTGTACTTAAATATTCGATTTAGTACAACCTTCTAGAAACAAAATATTTCATAACATTAAAATGGAAAGATTTGTTATATTTAAAAAAATATAAAAATATTGTTTGCATTTATAGTTAATCTTATTTTGTCTTATTCACTAATGCAACTAGTTAATAATCTATAAATACATTATAATGTATTTAGGACATTCTTTAAATAGAAAGTCTAAAAATTCAGACACTTTTACTTACTTGTTATAGAAAGAATGATGTTGATGTCGTCCTAACCACCGCCGTCTTCACTAATGCCGTCCTTACCCCATCGTCGTTCACACCACCATCGTCTTCACCACCGCCGTCCTAACTACTTCCGCCCTCGCCACCATTGTCCTCACCAGAGGCAGACCTATGTATGTGGCAGGTGGTGCACGGGAACCACCTTGGCCGGAAAAATCATTTAGATGTGATATAGAATGTTTTCTTAAGACCTACCATAGAAATTATTTGGGAACCACCTTAAATTTAATTGAAAGAAAGAGAGTAAAAAAACGAAAAAGAAAAATCTGGCTGGAGATTAGACGACGAAAATTATGAGGAAGATGAAGACCGTGGTCGTTGGGGTCAAAATGTTTATTTTTAATTATAGAAATTTTAGAGGAAAGTTACTTTCTTATTTAAATAAAGCAATTCCAAGTTGGGTAAAAGTCTTTAATATTTTGTCGTCTAGCATATCAATTAACTGTTGGTATTTGAGAAAGTGTAACAGTGATGTATTTGTGTATATTCATTGGTCAATTGTTTTCATACTCACTTATAGACTTTTGCATGTACAATATAGTTTTACATGAAACTTCATTCTTCTAGATTTTGGATACAAAACTTATTATACCAGACTTAAAAGGTTATAACAACTTTGGAGAAATAAGGTAAATACGAGACTTAAAAGATTTATTATAAGTGTTTAAATTTTCCTTTAATATTACCTTAATGATAATACATTTTAAGAAAATGTTAAATGTAGCCTTAAAGGCTATGTTCTTTTTTCATTATCGCATCTTGTTGAATTAGATCTAAACCGACCCAAAAAATTTACAAGTTGTTTGGTTGACCTATTGCATTTTTTGACTTAACCAAATTAAAGAACCACCTTGAATTTTCGACTGGGTCCGCCACTGGTCCTCAACAACGTGTATAATGACCTTTGGAAAAGGGGGGTTATTGTCTGCTATGCACGTGGAGGTGTACCAGATCTTAGATCTAATTATCTCTTGTTTTTTTAGATTTGTTAAAGTGGTTACCATGGATTTCACTTGCCCAAAAACTTAAGGCTGATCGGAAAAGAAGAAGAAAGAAAAGTACTTTTTGATAGTTTTCTCTTTTGCAATGTTCACGTGTTGTATTTTCCTATATGTTGATTTTTTTGTTTTTTTCCTTTTTTTTAATTTGTGGATTTTAAACCTTTAAAAAACTAATTTGAAGTACCTTTTAATTTACATAAATATTACTGTAACAAAATTAAAATATATATACTGCTTAAAAATTGCCACCCACTTTCGAAAATATGGACCCGCAGCCTGTTAAATTTCCAAGTACTATATATAGCTTGTTAATTTATTGTATTTTCGTATATTTGTCGCTAGATATCGTTTTAGTTATATTTTTCTATTTGTTTCTTGTCGTACATTGAAACGAAACTTCAAATTACTCGGTTTTGATCAAAGTGTTTCTAAACTAATGATAATTACGTGACTTCAAATATTTTTCAGTTAAATAGTTATAAGTCCAAACTCCGTTAATTTTTTTTGTGTGTATCTACAATGTATGTGTGTTAGTTTTTCTTCTAAAAAAGTATTAAGTTCATAAAACTTTAACTATTTCATATGGAGAAATCGTATATGTTTTGTTGTGTTATATATTATTCTTTTGTTTAAATTGGACCCGAACCGAATCATTTATTGGTTGCTATCGTTGACTAAAGGAACCACTTTAGATTTTGCGCTGTGTCCGCCAGTGGCCGTTGGATTGGTTTTTGACTATTGTTTATTTTTTGGATCGGATTGTGGTTTTTATTTCATTTTGACTATTCGTAAATGTTAGTATGATACACTTTTTGCTCACAATTTATGAATTTGAGTCTACCCAAACATAATTCATGTAAAGCCTTAGTAAATTGTTAGACGGGTATTTCAAACTTTAGTGTTTTTTGTTTCTTTTAAAATAAAATATTATATTTACAACTCTTCTTAGAATGTAATATATCCTTAAACGTTCGAACCTCGAATCATAAAGGTTTTTTTTTGAAAAAAGTTATCTCGCTGCTTTGTGTTGCATCTCAAAATATAAATAATAAATATATAAAAAGAATAAATCGGTTTTTGGCAATTAGCAAAAAATGCGGTCCCTTCTAGTTTACATAACTAAAAAGAAGTATAAGGAAGAAATTGCAAATACAGTCCCTACTGAGTTTGTATTTTTCTAATTTTTTCGTTTTTAAGAAACCAACGTTCAAAATACTGGCAAATTTGGCCCTTTATATTTTTTTCCAATTTTCTAATTAATAAAACAAAGTTTTTAAATTTACTTTTTTGGTCCTTATGTTTTATAAAAAAGGTGTTTTGGGCTATTGAGGCTTAGTAATTTGCCCAATGTAGTGTGTCTTGGCCCAATGACGGCTTAGGCTATTGTTAATTGGGCTTTTAACAAGGCCCAATGAAAGTACATGGGTTTATGGTCTATTGGCTTTTTCAAGCCCAATAAGGTTATGTAAGTGGGTTTTGTGTGACAGATTGCTGATGATTGGCTTGTAACTGTGGCTAGGATTGGGCCTTCAAAAGTCTTCACAGTTTGTCAATACATCACAACAAAATGGGCTGTTTTAATTGATTGAAGGGCCCATTTGGGTCTTCACAGTTCTCATAGTTACATACTATTTGGGCTTTCCGCCCATCGATGGGTTAAGATTGTACAACATTCAAAGTATTCTACAGTTCCGGCTCCGGTTTGAACTGCTGATTCTTCAGTATTGACTCTGACTTTGTCATTTTGGACTACTTCTGGCCTTATTTAAGCCACAGTGCTTGTTCTCCATCTCCTTGTCAGTTTTGTCATTTTGGCTTGGTTTTCCTGTCTTTTGGTTGAGTATCTCCACTTCCTGCACAATACAAATGCAAAAAAAACATAAATTGGCAGTTTTGCTTCCTGTTTTGGTCAAATTTAAGCCGTTTTTATAGGTAAAAGTATATTGTAATTTAAGCCACGTAGCAAAGACAAATGCAGAAACCGTAGCTGAATCGATGTGTCCCGTCTCAATCCAGTCAAGACTCTCTCAATCCGTTCTAATGACATCACCGTTGATGATCTCAGTTTTCTAGAACCCAATTCTCTCAATTCACCCATGCAACCACTACCAGCAACCACAACCTCAACCGCAACGACAATAACAACTCTTCCTCTACCACCTCAACCATAACAAAGCATCACATATTCCATCTTGATAACGCGCATCGGTGAACTTGAGCAAATCATGGCTAATCTAATCCAAGACAACGAATTCATCTGGAGGGAGACTGTTACACAGCCACGCGGTATCGTCTGTATAAATTGTAGAAATCTCAATATCCCTATTAGTGCAGGCAAGTAGCAGTTGTGATAAAATTGACACTGAATGCTGTTACTGTGCTAGTTCAAGCTCCACTCAGGGATCGCTTCAGAGATTTGCCAAAGCAGAACATTAAATGAGATCTTCCCCTACGAATGTGGGTGAGGAAAAAAAAGAAAAAAAAAAACAAACCAACTCCATACAAAAAGCTCATTAAGATTACAAGAAGCTGTATTGAAGCTTTACAGAGAAGTCAATGGACGAGATCAAATTGACCACTCCTAACTGATTTGGCTTGAAGCACGAAGACAAAAGAACAAATGAGACATTATTCACGCGAAAACACCACCTGGGACCATCCACCTCATCAGCCACCTCTCCTCCTTACCAACCAGCAGTCTATCTGGAACTTCAGGATCTTTTGAGCATCAGGATCGCCTTAATGCACTTGATCCTCCTACCACCTCCATCCAACAACCAGAGTGATCAGTCAAAATGCACAGCTGCTCCAAGCTCCTCAAAGACAACTGCATCACAAAATATACGGGCTTTGTGACAAACTACTGTACACAAACTTCAAGCCGTCTGTCTAATCAATTACTAAAGATCTACCTATGAATGATGACTCAGCCCCCGACGAACAGGTACATTCATCTGATGATGAAGACATCGGGAGTGATCAAATTCCTAAGGTTGAATTTAAAGCAATATTGATGGAAGCCATTTCCTGAGGAAAGACCAGACCTAGCAGACACCATACCCGTGTCATGTTCTATTCCTTCATCTGACCGTGCCTGTCCCAATAAAACAACTAGGCATCTGCTCTTCTCCTTTGAACTATTCCCCTCCCATCGGAAGAACACATTACTTTGCTCAGACTCGTGACATGAACAATAATTTATGGACTTATACTAGACAAAAAGCAAGGGGATCGGAACTGAACTAAACAAAAACATACCTGGAGAGGCCCTTCATTTTGAAAAAGTCAAAGTCTTCCATCCTAATGTGATTCATCTCCAGTTTCAAATGGAAGAATGCCACAAACTACTAACCGATAAAGTGGACGATGCAATCATCTGGTATAATGTCAACAAACCACTACCACTGTAATGGTTCACAGGTCCTGGTTCTTCAATCAAAGATTTGGAGTATCAAAAGATATGGTAGCATGGATGGGCAGACCTGACATGTCAATCTCAATATTAACAGCGGCAAGATTATCTTGACGTTGGTTTAGAGCATATGGTACCCGATCAGATGTGGATTGAAGAAGAATGCAAATTTGACATTGCTGCTATGTATGGTATCTCTCACTGGTGTTTCCAAAGACAACACTTCTACTTAAACAGATACACATCTTGGACAGGAGTGATCGCAAAATCTTTACAACTCATATGTGAATTTTAAGGTGGGGAGATGTTTATCAAAATTGAAGTCCTCTCCTTATATGGGTACGATTACATGAAGAAGATCGTCCTTCGTAGAGCTAATCTTAACGAACATATTATTGCGAAGGACTTCAAATATCTGTACTTGAGTGACTTTGAAGATCTGTACTTATTGAACCTTCAAGGTCATCTAAACCATCTACCACCCAATGATAAGAAGATTCTCACTACTGCAGTCAACTTATGGACCAGAAACTTGGTTATCAAACAACGCGTAGAAGACTTGTAACTGGGGATTGAAAGCTACTAGACTCAGCTAAACCTCACCAAACCTCGATGGGATGCAACTGGTTTTGAGTACAAGCACGACTTCACAATAACCGAGTCTCCAAGAGCCGTCACATTTAGGGATAAATATGGGGTTCAGATGATCATGCGATTCAATGAGATCTACAATTTTAGTGATGGCACTCTGCAACAGATTGATGAAGGCGTATGTGACTTCACAGATTCAAGAATTCAAGTGTCAACACGGATGAATCTGGGTATTAACACATAGGTTTTTTTAGGACACAAAAAAGGAATGTCGACAGAAGCAAGGAGTTCATGTTTGCTGTTCAAAAACAGCTTAAGACAAGGAGGATCTTCCGTCACCTGGAATGCTTTGTTGGTGGAAGAGTAAGAGAGGGAGACTACCGACTTCTGCAGCGAACAGAATGATCACATCATCTCTGCGATCAATATCCATCTCTTGTAGGGTATACTTCTATATGTTGTTGTAATATGTACATTATAAAGGTAGTCTTGATTAAGATGTTTTTGTATCCGTTTTATTTGGTTTTCTGCGAGTATGTGTCAATATCTTGAAACCATTAAAACAAACTCATAATAACTGACACGAAATATGTCCCTCACTAATTGAGGGGGTGCATGAATATGTTCCATTATCGACTAGTATAAATCAGACACAATTTCTCCTAAATTTTCCTAACTTAAATCAATTGAGATCTAAAATCTCAACGGGTTTTAAAATCAAATGAGATCCTAATATGAAAATCTAATACAAATGTGATCTCTTGGACTCAAGTGTAGGCTCTCCCATATGTGCTAAACTCTTTTGAATATCGATGTAAATTATTGACATTTGGACGAATGGGTGTAATGATGGCAAATTGTTGAAATACCAAAAACCGACCCTAGTAATTACTTATCATATTATAATGATGGTAAGGCTCTTAGCTACTCGTTCCTACGATCCCTCACAATCCATAGGATCTACCCAATGACATATCCACTATTTATTTGTAGAAGTCCTTATGTATGATTTACCGAAGGAAAAGGGTAATGTAAGAATAAGGGAATAGTGCGGGACTGAGATTGGAGGCTAGTACTGGAACAGACCCTCAAGTTACTAGTAATTGAAGTCCTCGTAAGCACTGCTGAAGGGAGTTCTGAAACAATGAAAGAAATGATTAAAAAAAGGGTGAAAAAAAAAAGCAGCCCTCCTTAAGACATAAGGATAATAACCAGTAACTACATAAGCTGTCAGACCAACAAGGTTGAATTGCTAGAAATTGCGAAGACAAGTATCATGGACCCAGTGAATACGCAACACAAACCCTCCACTAGCCACTAAGATCCCACATAGGATTTTTTTTCAATTCTTACTGAGATCAATACATTTCAATCGTCTCTCTACACTTCGATGTTAGATGATAATGCACAGGTGAGTTCAGTCCACACTAGCTCTGACTACTAAAAATCACAAAGTGCACTATTGAGATCTAGAGCCATGAGATCATCCATAAATCTCGTTAGGACACAAAATACAAAGCTATTGCTTGATTCATCCACACTGGATAACAAGTAAGATCCACAGGAGTCCTATGATTATCCTCATGGATATTCAGCAATATCCGCAGTGATACAAAAGTCTCATAATGAAGATGGAAAGTCTTCTAAGCCATCAAACGACAGCTCTTGGGTAGGTGACATGTTAGATCCATTATGGATCGGAACACTTGTGACAAATGGAAAACGCTACGATAGTACTATTCTTTTATGAGTCCAAACTTGTTCAAACAGTAGAATGACGAGTAGGACATTTTGGAAAACCTTTCGAGAGCTCAACAACTGATTTTGCTGACACATTGACTGGTATATCTTTTCAAACAACCAAATGTGTTTCTGATGACATTTGACTTATGATATAAAAAACCTCGATGTTTCAAAACTCCCTTCTAAGTGGACACACGATTGACTTTTCAAATCAATTTATCAATAACATGGGTTTTTTTCTAATTCACTGGTTTCACGTCACTTCGTGTTTTTCGTATACTTTGATACTCATTTCTAGTTTGAAGCGAACGGCTAGCACAGGCTGTAAAACCCTGTCAGGGAGCATCTTCAGTAATTCTACCTCATTCACATGCAGTATTTATACTGAATTAACGGGGAACCGTGTATCCTTTCAACCTTATAATCAACGAAAAGTGAACAACAGACACTTTCAGCTTTATTGTTAACTGTTTTATTTCAGGGTCAAGTAAAGATGGAGATGGAGATACCTCGTTCCAGTGGAGTCAATTCACAACCCCATGCTCACACTTAATGTTTCTAATTAATGACATCATGACAACTGAAAGACCTACAACACAGCTTCCGCAACTCTGAGAAGTAATATCATGATCAAGAAAAGTGTGAGCATGCGGGTCCGAAGGTCACAACATCACATGAAGGCAATACTCCACTACAAGGATGATTAAGAGATTTACTGCAGATGATGATCTCAAAGAAAGCTCAAAGATCACTCAAGTCCAAGGAACAAAGCTCAAAGATCACTACTTGATGTACAAAGACAAATGTTGAAGAATCAAAAGACTACAAGCCAGAATCAAAGATTAATTCAAATATAATGCTAGGATTCAATTTGTATTTTCTGGGGTGACCTCCCTTAGGGGGAGATTGTTAGGATTATGAAAATCCATGTAAAAGACTCGGTCACCCCGTGTTATATCTAGCATAGGTTAGCTCGTAGTCTTAGTATTAATCGTTTAGTTACCGTACGACTTATGGTGTTGGGCCGGGTCTTTACCCACTTGTTAGCCCACTCTATGGCCCACTTAGGGGCACCAAAACACTTGTATAAATACCCCTTTCCAGCCATGGGAAGGGGTTGGATGTTCATTTTATCATATACACACACTAAGTGATTTTCTCTCTCTAGAACTTCCCACTTTCTCTCTCTAGAATCGGCCAACCATCATTCCTAAGCTTGTATTGTGATATCCAATATACTACAAATCATTTAAATAATATATGCTTATTATTAATATATATTTTTCTCTTTGTAGTTATGGACGTGCCGCCATCGCCAAACCACGAGCCCGACTTCCCTGTTGACGACCCATTCAGTTCTGACGAGTCTGATGTGGAGTCTGAAGAAGATCCTTAGGAGGAGCCTGAGGAAGTCCCTGAAGAAGATCCTCAGGATGAGCCTGAGGAGGAACCTGAAGAAGACCCTTAGGAAGATCCTGAGGAAGAACAAGAAGAAGAGCTAGAAGAGGCTCAACGGGCTCAATAGATAGACTAGGAGGAGGTTGAAGATGAGGAGCCTAAGGAAGCTCCGGTAATGGGTTTTGATATGGGGATAGACTGGGAGGATGTTGACGATGAGGAACCTGAGCCCATTTTTCCTTATGAGGCTGAGGGATCACCTTACCCCCCACCTCCCGTATCCCCTGATACTAAACTTATGGCGGATATTGCGGGGTTTCAAGCTCTGAGAGTTGCACAAGAAATAGCCCGTGTAGAGAACATCAGATTGAGGAAAGAGTTAGAGGAGGCCCAGATAAGTAACACTTTGATGAGTATGAGTCGAGATAGGGCGAAGAGAGATCTTTTTCATTTAGGGGTCGGGCCTTATAGGTATCATGAGGAGGCGGTTGTAGCTAGGGTCGTTGGTGTGAAGCCTAGTAAGGCTATAGATGTGTTGGCCGTGTATGGGGAGTCTCAACCTCCCATGTCGTATAGACCACTTAGTGGCTCCTAATAGTTATTTTATTTTACTTTTATGTCATCCTAGTTTAGGACCTTTTGTATCTTCCACTAAACTATTTATAACAGTTGGTGTTATTACTGCCGGGTGTAATTTTGATTCCTTTTGTATACATCGCGAGCTATTAAAACTTATTATCGGATTGTAATGGAAACATGTGCTCAATGAATTATCATTTGGTTGACATTTTTGTTACATCATTCTCTTATTTCATTTCTTGATTTTTATCATTGTAAAATGTAATCTTGTTGTTATGTGAATTTATAATAGAATTGCATATGGTGTTGAAAGTAAATTCATGATTTTTTTAAATCATCCTTCTATCGCATTTTCTCCATTACTATCTTATACCTCGACTTAACATGCTCTTACAGATTCTTACCGAATTTTGTACTTGTGTTGTTGACAGAATCATACCTCCCAAGATGATGAAGCGAAAGGCCGTTAAGAAAATGGTGAAGAAGCAGATAGAAGAAGCTATAGAGGAATATGAAAAGACTAAAGCTAACCAAGGCAATGCTGGTGGGTCTGGACCAGCAAATACAGGAGGAACAATGAATGTGCAGGGCTTCGCACAAAACTTTTATGAATGGAAAACCTTACCCCTTTTAACGGAACAGAGGGTGTTGTTGGTTTAAGGCATTGGATAGAGAAGATAGAGCAAGTGTTTGAAATTTGCAAGTGTTCCAAAGAAGATAAACTTATGTTTGCTGCTAGTACCATCAAGGGTCGTGTGTTAACATGGTGGAATGGAAATGTGCACACCCTAGGGCTCGTCAATGCTAACCGTGTTCCCTGGACTGAATTCAAGTCGATGATGACTACTGAATACTGCCCAGCAACTAAAATCCAAATGATGGAGCAAGAGCTTTGGACTTTGACTTTGAAAGGAAATGGCATCGAGACATACAACAATCGTTTCCATGAGTTGGCTTTAATGTGTCCTGATTTGGTGCCAACTGATTAGAAAAAGGTTGAGAGGTATATTCAAGGGTTTCCTGAAAGAATCAAAGGAAATATCACTTCTTCAAAGCCCACTACTATGCACGAGGTAATCAATATGGCTCATGAGCTGGTCGAGCAAGCAGTTCAGGGTAGAGCTACAAGAATTAGTAAAAGCAATAAAATAAAGTGGGAAGACCACCAAAGAAACACCAATAACAATAACTCCAACAACCGCAACCGCAACAAAAACAATCAGCACCAGTAACAGAACAGGAGACAGGAGACTGCTAGGGCTTATATGGCAGCCCCAGCTAAGGGTAGGGGTTATGCTGGGAATCTACCAAGGTGCAACCGTTGCAACTCTCACCACAATGGAAAATGCCCTCCAAAGTGTCAAAGGTGCCAAAGAACTGGTCATCATAAGAAAGACTGTAGAGCTAGGGTTCCAGGCGCAAGTGTTACCCCCTACGGGATGTGACTTGTTATGGATGCGGTGAAAAAGAACATTACAAGGACAAGTGTCCAAAAGGAAGAAACCAGCAGAATAAGGGAGCTCGTGGGAGGGCTTATGTAGTGGTTGAAAATACACAGCAGAATCTGAATGTGGTCACGGGTATGTTTTTACTTAATGATCACTATGCAAGTGTCTTATTTGATTCGGGTGCTGAGAGAAGTTTTGTGTCCACTGAGTTTACTCCTTTTATTGATATTGCCCCGGCCGCTTTAAACACTAGTTACAAAGTAGAGTTAGTGGATGAGAAGGTTGTTAGTACCAACACCGTTTTGCGTGGTTGTACCTTAGCCTTATTTAATCATGTCTTCAAGATAGACATGTTGTCAACCCGATTAGGTAGTTTTGATGTTATTGTTGGAATGGATTGGTTGTCATACCATCGAGCTATCAAAGTTTGTTCTGAGAAGATTGTATGTATTCCTCTTCCAAATGGCAAGATACTTGAAGTCCAAGGTGAGAGGCCAGAAAAGGATCCGAGATCACTTTCGTGTATCAAGGCTGATGAGAAAAGGCTTGATGACATTCGTATTATCCGTGACTTCCCTGAAGTATTTTCAGATCACTTGACAGGTTTACCTCTCGTGCGTGAAATAGAATTTCGCATCGACCTGATTCCAGGCACGTTGCCAGTTGTAAAGTCGTGATACCGTCTAGCACCTTCTGAAATGCTGGAATTGTCAAATCAACTAAAAGAGCTTCAAGAGAAAGGCTTTATTCGACCAAGTCATTCACCATGGGGAGCACATGTGCTATTTGTCAAGAAGAAAGACGGTGCTTCAAGAATGTGTATTGACTACAGAGAATCGAACAAATTGACTATAAAGAACTGCTACCCTCTCCTCAGAATTGATGACTAGTTTGACCAATTACAAGGTGCGTGTTGTTTCTCCAAGATATATCTTCATTCGAGATATCATCAGTTAAGAGTTCGAGAAGAAGATATACCGAATACCTCGTTTAGAACACGTTATGGGAACTTTGAGTTCACAGTCATGCCATTTGGGCTGACGAACACACCATCAATATTTATGGACTTGACGAACCGCGTCTGCAAACTGTATTTGGACAAATTCGTAATTGTGTTCATTGAAGACATTCTAATCTACTCAAAGTTAGAATAAGAGCATGAAGTCCACCTGAAGATGATTTTAGACTTACTCAAGAAGGAGAAGTTATATGCCAACTTTTCAAAGTGTGAATTTTGGTTGAAAGAAGTCTAGTTCCTAAGGCACGTGGTCAATCAAGACGGTATCCATGTGGACCCTAGCAAGGTGGAGTCGGTCAAGAACTCAAAGACCCCTGAATCACCAACAGAGATCCGCTTATTTTTAGGATTGGCGGGTTACTACCGAAGATTTATTGAGAATTTCTCTAAGATCGCCAAGCCTCTTACCCTGTTGACTCAAAAGAATAATACATATGTGTGGGGCGATAAGCAAGAAGAAGCTTTCTGTATTATGAAGGAGAATTTATGTAATGCTCCCGTGTTAGCACTCCTGATTGACCAAACGAATTTGTGGTCTGATGACATCAAATAACGTCTATTTTATAGCATCATTTATCCCATGTATTTAACCCATTTTATATAATTATTGCAAAGAATTATTACTTAATCGTTTATATTTGAGAATTGCAGTAATTATGGAGTACTTGGTGAATATTAGCAAAAGGCGCGCATTTTGGAGCTTAAATGAAGATATTTTAAAGATTACTATTCTGGAGACCAATACGCCGTATCCATCAAGGAAGATACGGCGTATCCTTGCCTGCACTCACCAAAGACCACAAAGGAAAGAAAATCAATACGCCGTATCCAGAAGAAGTCAATACGCCGTATTGAAGATATAGTATGTGAATATTCTGGAAGATATCAAACGTGGTCCCTACTCCAAGAAACTCCAATACGCCGTATCCAATCCCTTGGATACGCCGTATCGAACCGACTTCCAGACCCTATAAATACAAAACTCAAAAACGAGTTTTAAGTGTGCTAAATCATATTCTCGATACCTAAACCATAAAAGTCAATTTTCAGAGGAGAAAAAGAGCAGAAGAGGTCTTGCAACGCATTCCAATCCATAGAAGACAACGTGTAATTTCTTATACTTTTGTAATCGTTCAGTTTTTGGTATCATTCGTTAACTCGGTTAGTTTACCTTGGCTAAAACAATTACTCTTGTATTAATTATGATGTTTAAAGGCTAATACCTTTGGGTATTAGCCATTATTATGAAGATCTGAATGTTTGGTTTTGTTTATATCTCGATTGCTTAATTTATCGTTGTATGCTTGTTTATGTTTATCAATTCATACTTGTTTATGTGCTTTTGTATGCGACCTATCATTCAACTGGATCTAGTGATATGGACCAAGTAATCTAGATGCCGGGATAGCTCTCCATATAGTAATTTATACATCTAGAATCATAGGATCACAAGTATTGTCCTTCTAAAATCGTGCTAAGGATACGCTTCTGGCTTAACTAGTTAACGGAAACTGCCTTTGGTTTATTGAACATGTTGACTAGTAGGTGAATCTAGATAATTCAACAAGTAATGTTCTGATTCCATTGGATAGTTGGACAAGTGGACTACTAGTGTATAAATTGTCTTTAAGCAGTAAGTGGGTAAAGTCTCTATGAGCTAGGGTTTAACAAGATCACCATTGCTTTAATCCCTAAGATAGATTATAATCAAGTAATAAGGATGCTTTATGCGGATGCTTTAATTGTGACAGAATTAATGTGTCTAGGTCTTAGGATGAAGTCCCACCTAAGTCTAAGAATGATATGCCTCTTCGAGATAAGTAATCATTGCACTGAATAAACAAACCAACTTCTAATCAGATTAATGATGGCTAATACAGTTTTCTATCATAAGGCTCGACCGCTCTTTTATCTTCTGTTAATTTTCTTGCGTGGGTTAAAGTGTCTTGAATTGATTGTAGTTACCAACCAAACCCGTGCCAGTCTCTCAGGCTAAAACCCCCCTTTTACCTGATAGAATTAGGATTAAAACTAACATAGAATTAGCATAGGTTTGACTTAGATTATAATTAACTTAGATTATATAAACCAAAATATAAATAAATTGAGAGATTTAACCTCGCTTCAAGTGTTTGACACCCTACATACCACGAATCTACTACCGATCGGGTACACTGCCCGTTAAAGTGTTGTTTTTGGTTAAGTTGGCAAAATATAAATTTAAAACTTGAACTATCATAAATAAACACCACACAACAACACATTAAGTTTTTGGCGCCGCTGCCGATGAGTGAAAATTAATCTTGATTTTTATTTTATATTTTGGTTTTTAACATTAGATTAGATCTAACCCATAGGAGTAGTGTTAATTAGATTAGTGTATATTCTTGTATATTTTGTATATTTGTTAGTTTAATTAATTGCTTGTATATTTGTGTGTTCAATTTAATTGTTTTCGTAATACACTGTTCTGGTCGAAAACTCGATACGGCGAATCCAACTTTCTGTCCAATACAACGTATTCACTCAATAGATTAATACGGCGTATCCACTTCCATTGGATACGGCGTATCGATCATTAGAAATAGAATCAGAATCCTAAGTTTTTATATTTTATTTCCGTGCTAAAAAAATTTCTATCTTTCTTCAGAGCAAATCCTGCTGATATTTTTACCTTTGTTACAGGACATACTTATCAGAGCTAGTCGATTGAAGAAAGTTATGGCAGATAAAGGAAAGAAGTCAAGTATGGAAACATTTGCGCCTAATGACAAAGCAGATTACTATTCCAGGATTACAAGTATTACAGTTAACGGGAAAAATGCTTATGAGCTAAAAGGAAATTTCTTGGATGATCTGCACAACAATGCTTTTAGTGGAACAAACGGGAAGGACGCAATTGAGCATATTGAATACTACCTAAAGATTATTAACCCAATCAAATTACCCAATGTAGATCATGATAAACTAAGAGTTGTTGTTTTCCTAATTTCATTGGCTGGAGGTGCATGAAGATGGTTTGATAGAACCAAAGAATCAATCACTTGTTGGGTCGACTTCTCACATAGAGGGAAATAACACTCCCGTAATAAAATGGGACCCAGCTAATCCAAGATTCGAAGGCTGGTTGGCTACAAAGTTCGTAAACTATAAAACAATAGATATGATCACTAAAGGAGCTTTGTGGGATTACTGGAAAATGGGTGGTGATGAAATTGAAGTATCTGACAATGAATCTTCTGATCTTGATGAATACTGGAGTGATAAGGAAGAAACCGCCAAAAAATTTAAGATTGAAACAGATGCTTTTGAATACGAGACACCTCTCTGCTTGGAATTTAATGAATTTAATTACCTTCTTAAAATAGATTCGGACTTACTTACAAATGATATTATGGGGTTTAAAACCTATGAAGATTACAAAGATGATCGGATCTACGAATGGAACGAGAATGTACCATGGGTGTATGACAAACCATGGCTTGATAATGGAATATGGAAGTAACCAAAACCACTCGAGCATACTTGCAAGCCTTTCAACTATAAAACTAGATGTTCGGAATGGCCAACCTGTAGTTGGAGAGAGGATGGTTATTGTAATGGAGGAAATTTGCCCGGTGCTTACCATATTGGAAACTCGCTCCATTACCAAGACCTTGAATGGTATGAGGCTCTAGAAGATAGCGAACTAAAAGATGAAGCTTTAAGGAACAAAGCTATCATGGAAGGTTTGATCAGTGATGATGAATCAAGCAATGATTGTTGGAAAAGATGGAAGAGCCATGAGATTTACTACCACAATTATGATGAAGGGGAATATGAAAACAAAACTCATGAAGAAGGACATGAGTTATGTGGTATCAAAACTCGCGAGGTGCCGGTTTGCCAAATAAAAAGATACAAGATGATCAAATATTCGTTCAATGATGAAGAAGAATATGTTGCCGTAAAAGAAGACGAATACGACGATCTTACAATCACAAGTGAAGAGGCGTGCCGAGCTTACCAGGAAATCTTTCGGATGATGGACGAAGGATGGATGGTTACGCGCACCGAGTGAGAAGCTGAAGAAAAGTCTAACTTAAAGACTTCGCTGTAAACAAAAGTGCTTCCCGGGAGACAACCCGGATTGTTAAACGACCTAAAAAAGTCGTTTAAAACTGATAATTTGGATTTATTAAAGTTATGTATTACAAAAGCCGAAGCTTTTACTTGCTTTACTTGTTATTATTACAAAGTTTTCCAGCCCATAACAGATACACAAAATGTAATGCGACTAAATCTTTAATGCATGACTTCATAATATAACCACCAATGTATCCTTCGCACCTCGTGCTTAATGACCTAAAAAACATTGCATTTAAAAACGTCAACATAAAGTTGGTGAATTTCATAGGTTTATGTAAATGTATATGCAGGACCGCAAGACTTTCCCAGTGATAATGCAACAGTGTAGACATCACAAAAATGCAATTACGTTTGCCTAAGTCATGACACCGAGCTCGGACTAATTGAATACAATATATAAAATATTGCCTACATTGACGTGATGATGTTCAACCCGTAACATCCAGCATCCGACATGATATACGTTCGTTTCCAGTGATAGCTAGTCACCCGAACGGGGAGGTCAATCCCAAATAGATCTATCTATAATCATTCGCGCTCACATTCCAGTAATTGACTGTTCATGATTCATGGGCATAGTGGGTTATCGCTACTTAGGCAAAACGTAATCATGATAAAATGTACACTTGCGTCCAATTTGTAAAACATGCATATGTTTCTCACCCCAAAAACTTGTAAATCAATAATTGTAAAACATGGGGCTATGAACTCACCTTGAGTGAGTAAAAAATATCCTAAGGGATACATTTGTATAAACTTCTAAAGGCTACTTGAGGACAAGTAGGATTCAAGTGGGGGGATATTTGATGACATCAAATAACGTCTATTTTATAGCATCATTTATCCCATGTTATTAACCCATTTTGTATAGTTATTGCAAAGAATTGTTACTTAATTGTTTATATTTGAGAATTGCAGTAATTATGGAGTAATTGGTGAAAGTTAGCAAAAGGCGCGCATTCTAGAGCTTAAATGAAGATATTTTGAAGACCAATACGCCGTACCCATCAAGGAAGATACGACATATCCGTGCTTGCACTCACCAAAGACCACTCAGGAATAAAGATCAATACGTCGTATCCAGAGGACTCAATACGCCGTATTCAAGATATGGAATCAATATAATTATCTGGAAGATATCAAGCGTGGTCCCTACTCCAAGAAACCCCCAATACGCCGTATCCAACTCTTGGATACGCCGTATCCAACCGACTTCCAGACCCTATAAATACAAAACTCAAAAACAAGTTTTAAGGGTGCTAAATCATATTCTCGATACCTAAACCACAAAAGTTGATTTTCAGAGGAGAAAAAGAGCAGAAGAGGTCAAGCAACGTATTCAATTCCATAGAAGACATCGTGTAATTCCATATACTTTAGTAATCATTCAGTTTTTGGTATCATTCGTTAACTCGGTTAGTTTACCTTGGCTAAATAATTGCTCTTGTATTTATTATGACGTTTGAAGGCTAATACCTTCGGGTATTAGCCATTATTATGAAGATTTAAATGTTTGGTATTTGTTTATCTCGATTTCTTGATTTATCGTTGAGTGCTTATTTATGTTTATCAATTTATACTTGTTTACGCGCTTTTGTATGCGACCTATCATTCAACTGGATCTAGTGAAGCGGACCAAGCAGATCTAGAGTCTGGGATAGCTCTCCATATAGTAATTTATACATCTAGAATCATAGTTACACAAATATTGTCCTTCTAAGTCTGTGTCTAGGATACGCTTCGGGCTTAACTAGTTAATTGGATATTGCCAATGGTTTATTGATCGTGTTGACTAGCAGGTGACCTAGATAATTCAACAAGTAACGTTCTGATTCCATTGGATAGTTGGACAAGTGGACTACTAGTGTATAAATTACCATTAAGCGGTAAGTGGGTAAAGTATGAAAAAGTGTACAAAATCATAATCATAAGTAAGTTATCATTTTAACATGTTTAAAACCCTAATTTGGTGATTTAGTTATATAGAACATGTAAACATATAAAGATGATCAAAGTGAAGACATAAAGGTTTATATATAACCTTGTAGTGATGTATGATGATGATCAATTCAACCCAAACCCTTGGTTAGATCAAAAATCCAAGCTTGCAAGAAATGAAACCCTAGATTAGGTTTAAAAACCCTAATCTTTCTTCTTTGCTTCAACACTTGTAAATGGTTATCCAACACTTCAAATCACCTTGAAGTATCTTAGATATGATGTGAGAGTACTTGTGTGGTCTTAGAAAATCAAAGTATGGATTTGTTTATGTGGCTATTTTGAGCCGTGAGTATTGGAAGAGAAGAGAGAAAGATTTTTGTGATTTTTGGTTAAGTGTTTATGAAAGTAAGAGTGAATGCATGTGCTATTTATAGTGCTTAGGAGATATTATCAAGCCTCAAGTGCATGTGCTAGGGATAAGAAAGAGAGGTGGCACATAGGAAGGCACAAGGAAACCAAGGGGTGAAGTATCTAGATATTTTAGGGCCTTAGTCACCAACTTGATGATTCCTTGGTTCTATCCTTCAAAAATCCGGCCACCTATGTATATTAGTGATGATATTTGATAAATTTTGAGTATTGGGTATAATCGTGGGTATTTGTTGAAGCGTAGATAGGTTTTGGTACTTCCGGGTATGCCTAAACGCATTTTATCGCGAAACGTAACCACTTTACGTAACCAATAAAAATAAAATGAACAAAGTTAATAATTATCCTCAAAATAATCACTTAACACTTGCTTAATATTAACGTTTAATTGTTTGATGCCCGTTTACATTGAATGATAATTTTTAGTTTACGCGATTTCACTTAAATTTTAAAATTAAGAGCAAACGCGTAAAACCCTAAAAATAACTTGTGCATTACATAATGTCGTACAATGACCTAAAACACGGGGTGTTATAGATTGGATGTGGTTTTTGTTTGGCATTATGAATTAAATGCTTTTAGTTGATTTAAGACATGGGAGGTTGATCTAACACATAGGAGGTTAGTTTAGAGAATTTGATCGTAGCTCACAACATTCTTCTCAAATTTTACCTTAGTTCACTTATATTTATTCATGTTTGCTCTAGAGATTTATTATAATATTTTAGGTAAAGCAATGAAACTCAAATTCAATTTTCATATGCTTTTAAAGTTGATAATGGTACATAAGTGTGTATCCATATGTTTATGTCTGTTGATCATCGCATACATCCAGCTGTTGCACTAGCTTTTGTTGGTGGTTTATGGTTGTCAAGAAGAAAACTCAACCTACATTATGCTATATGTTCTTTGATCGGGGGCTGCATGGGAATAGGCGGTAGATTAATCTCCAGGTTTTTACATAAAGAGGATTTACCTTAAAAGGTTGTAGTAATTGGGAGTTTGGGACATTTTCTTTGAAACAAGTCAATATGGGTTATATTTTTCTTCACAATAGGTTAAATATATAAATTAAGGTCTGAGTAATACATGTTAAATCGGTACAAAGTCTTCTAATGTTTACAACTTTCTAAATCTTGTTATTCGAAATAATATAATATTGTCATTTTAGTTTGGGTGTTTTCAATGTCATTTAGTACATAATTTAGTTCAAACTTTGATAATATTAGTTCACTAGCCTATAAACCCATGATAAATCACGGGTGGCTTATAAAAAGTTTATAAAAGCAAAGTTCAAACACTTAAACTTACGAAAATTTAATTCTCAAACGTTTAGCGGAAAATTTCGAAAGACCAAGTAATAGTTTATTTAACAGATATAGTTTTAAGATTCATGCTTGCAATTGGAGATAAAAAGACCAAGTAATAGTTTATTTAAGAATAATTTTAACAGACTAACACAAGTATTTACAAACTTCAAACAAAACTGGACTAAAAAGAGAATAGATCGACCCACCAGTTTTAACAATAATAAATAAATATGAATGAAAATCAAGTCACAATGAGCTATTTTAGAATAAAGCACAGTAATCAAATTTATAAATTAGAGCACAGCACCTTACTTTTATAATCACAGAGCGTGAAAGTCACAAAGCATAGATTACCTTCCGGTTCTAGTTTCTTGCTGACCTGGAACAATTGATTCTTCTGGAAAGATCTTGCCTGAAGCGATAATTACATAATAGCCTATAAACCCGTGATAAATCACGGGTGGCTTATAAAAAGTTTAAAAAAGCAAAGTTCAAACACTTAAATTTACGAAAATTTAATTCTCAAACGTTTAGCGGAAAATTTCGAAAGACCAAGTAATAGTTTATTTAACAGATATAGTTTTAAGATTCATGCTTGCAATTGGAGATAAAAAGACCAAGTAATAGTTTATTTAAGAACAATTTTAACAGATTAACACAAGTATTTACAAACTTCAAACAAAACTGGACTAAAAAAGAGAATAGATCGACCCACCAGTTTTAACAATAATAAATAAATATGAATGAAAATCAAGTCACAATGAGCAAGACCAATGACGGTTCCTTTTCCAAGTCGTTTAGATTATCATTACTGTGAAGAAGAGGGGAAATATGGACCAAAATTCACGGAAGCTTATGGAGCTTCACTTATCAACAACACCATACCCGAAAGGAAAAAGACCCAGGGAGTTTCACTTTACTTTGCTTTATTAATGATTTCTATTTTGACAACGCCCTTGTTGACTTAGGAGCTAGCATTGATGTTATGCCTCTCTCGACCTAACTTAACTTAGGATTAGGCGAATTAACTCACACTAGGTTGACAATGGAATTGGCAGATAGGACAGTGAAATGTCCAAAAGTAATTGCTGAAAACGTACTAGTAGGAATTGGAAAATTTACTTTCCCGGTAGACTTTATAATTCTTGATATGCCCGAGGATATCAAAGTGCCCTTGATCCTTAAAAGACCATTTTTGTCTACCGCCCGTGCTAAGATTAATGTTTACAAAAGAAAGATTACTTTTAAGAGTGGGGAAGAAAAATATTATTTTCAATATAGTGTTAAAATCTGCTAGTAGTATAATTAAGAGGGTCTACATGCTAAGTTTGAGAGAACAAATGGAACTTGATTTAGAAGCTAGGTTTATAGGAGAGACTTTGGTGTTAAATATATCATTAGACCCTTTCTCAGAAGATTACATTGAATTAAATGATTTGAATGAACCATTTGAGCTTAGAAGAAATCAAGGTGATGATTTAATGCCCACCATTGAGGAAGGTGAGGTAATTGAGGAATTTAGAACTAGGGATGAAGATCTTGATACTGGAATTGATGAGTACCCTAGTTATTATGATAAAGATAAGAAAATCCATATAGATTGCGCTCATAACTTAAAGTTTTCATGCATGATAGGATTTGAATTTACTCGCGCTAACTTTTTCCCATTATTGTATGTCAACGTAATGTCAAGAAGATTTCATAATTCGATAATGGAAAATAAGATGGTGTACAAAGGGGATAATGTTGTAGGAGCCTTAATGGATGTGCATGTCTTTGTTGGAACTTTTTTTGTTATGACTGACTTTGAAGTTTTGGAAAATATAGATGCTTATCGTGATGATGGAATGGGTGATTTTATTTTTGGCGAACCATTCTTAAGAGAAGTTGGGATTAAAACAAAATGGTTCGAAGGGATTATTACCCTTTACAATGGTGATGTTGAAGTAGAAACCAAATGGGTGCGATCACATCCGAGGTTTAAACACCACACTAATGAACAATGCAACAAGATCCTACCATTACTAAAGGTAAGTGAGAAAGATGAAAGGAATGGAATCTCGCATGCATACCAAAAGCTTAAGAGGTTCTACAAAGGAGTTTTGAATCTAGGACCCGATTACATTTGAAATGCGAAGATGGAAGAATGGCTCACACGCGGGCACATTAGCGGGCATTAGTTAGAGTAAAAGAGAAGCTGAAGAAAAGTCTAACTTAAAGACTTTGCTATAAACAAAAGTGCTTCCCGGGAAAAAACCCAAAATGTTATTTAATTTTGTTATCGAGTCTGTCTTCCCAGACTTCAATATGGCGTATCTGCCCCATATCATACGGCATATTGATTGTCTGGACGTTATCAGTCTTTATTTTTATGCACTTTAAAAACATTATTGTTAGTTCCAGCGAATATGCCATATCCATTTATTGATACGCCGTATCCATAGTCTGACCCGTATTTAGTTTGTTTAGTTTAGTTTAAATTAACCGTAGGTACCAAGATAGGAATGCACCTATTTTTTTACACAGGACCTCGTGAAAGAAATATCGACGAATATTGGTGGAGAATTTACAAATCTGAAGATCTTGAAGTGTTGGAGTCTTGAAACCTCAAGACGGCTGTTCAACACGCAATCTTGCTCATAAATGTAAATTGGAGAATCTACCAAGCAAATATCAGGGGAGTTTCTTATTCTAATTCTTTTTAAATTCCCGTAATTAATGTTTTATTTCAAGTGGGGGGGGGTGGAATTAGAATGTATACTTGTCCTATTTTTCACACTAAAATGCTTAAATTATGCTCAAATTTAAAAAAAAATCAAGCATACTTTTGTGAAATTACTTGTTACATAACCCACACACAATAACCCTTGTTAGATATTGTGAGGATTTAACCTTTCCGTTTCTAAATGTTTACCCAAATTCCACAAAATATGAGTGTGCCGGTGATGTTGTAGACTTTAGAACTTGGCTTGGTATATCTATTCGTGACCACAATAATTGAGTATTATGGATTTAATTGTGAGTGACTTGTTTAGATTGTTAAAATTTAGGATTTACAACCAAATCGCCTTTAAGTGTTGTTTATTACTAAACTACGACCGGTTAGTTAACTCCGTTAAACCCTTTTATCACTCTCATCTTTAAAGTGATTATCCACTAGAACAAACCGTAGAGCCAATCCTTTAGGATTGGACAACCATATTTGTTTTGTTACACCTTCACCTTATACATACCCTGTTAGATTAAGTTTAATTTATACTTGCTAGTTGTTTAAAGTGTAAAGTTTGTATTTCCTGAGTCTTGTGTCATTTTCTGTCTTTGTTGCAGTTGGAAATTTGCACATTGCAAATGGGAATGTATATTAGTAGTCAAAGCTCATGTGATTTTACTACCGTCACAATTAATGGTGAATCTGAAGAACGAAGAAATTACCGAAGGAATTATCCGTAATTATTATGATCGTGAAGATAGTGAAACTACACCGAGATTTGAAGTATAGTTAGTAAAAAAATCGAAAAAATAAGAAAAAATGCAAAAAAAAAGAGAGAAAGAAAGTTTGAAGATAATCGTTTCGCAAAAAGCATTACCGAAGAAATTATACGAAGGATCGATTATTCATTGATAGTCTCAAGAATTAACGATATAGGTTTTGTATCAAAGTGGAAAGATATCACACTAACTTGTAGAGTATGTAAAGTTTTGAGATGATTAGGAAGTTGACCGTTACGGGAACGCCAACTTAGGTTGTTATTTTTTATCGATGATCAAGATGTTGTAAATAGTTGTGTCTTTATCATGGTAACGGTTAGGAAAAAAGTGTCTAGAAACTTGTACTTTAGGCTTAATCTATTTGTTTCTTGATTTTTATTTAACAACAATTTACTTCCCTCTCACCTAATGATTAGCCGCTAGTTTTACGCGAATGAGGACTTGTTCGAGCGTGCATGTCTATTCCGTTGTTACGGCCATGTATGCATGTCTTAGCTGCCTCGTTGGTTTACGACTTTTGGTGAAAGTTAGAAGGTTCCTACCCTATATCATTCTTCATCCTAACCATTGGTTAAATTCGAATGGGGATGTGATCGAACACTCATCTATCTCGGCGATTCGGGTGTTATGTGTGCTTCAGCTGCCTTGTTGGAGTGGTACTTTTGGTAAAAGATTGTAGAATGATCAACCGTAAGCCTTTCCATATAAAAACCTATATTTACCTTTATAAACTTGCTACTGCTTGACTTTAGTGGTGGAGATGTGTATCTTGCCAAGCTATGATAGAATACTTTGTCACGGACCGAGAAATTAAGTGAATTAGTTACATGTTACCACATAGATTAGTTGAGTAATTTGAGTGTTTTCATCTTCCTATTTTGTGAGGTGTTTGGTTGTGTACTTGTAATAGATCGAATAAATGCTTTAACGGAAAATATCATTAGGGATACATTTTTGTAACTTATAAAGGATCTTGAGGGACAAGGTAGGATCAAGTGGGGGGATATTATTGACATCAAATATCGTCTATTTTATAGCATCTTTATTCCCTACGGAAAATATTAACTCATTTTGTATAGTTATTGCAAAAATTGTTACTTAATCGTTATATTTGAGAAATTGCAGTAATTATGTGAGTAATTGGTATAGATAGGCCAAAAGGGCATCGATTCTAGAGCTAAATGAGATATTTTAAAGATTACTATTCTGAAGACCTATAGTTCGTATCCATCAAGGAAGATCGGCGTATCCGTTGCTCACTCACCAAAAGGACCACAGAAGAATATAGGATCAATAGGCCGTATTACAGAGGACTCAATGGCCGTATTCCAAGATATGGAAATCCAAATATAATATTCTTGGAGATTATCAACTGGTCCTACTCCAAGAAAATCCCATACGCTGTATCCAACCATTGGATACACCGTATCGACCAGACATTCTAGTCCTTATAGATAGAAAACTCAAAAAAAATAAGTTTTAGTTGCTAAATACTTATATTCTCGATACCTAAACCATAAAAGTCGATTTTCAGAGGAGAAAAAGAGCAGAAGAGGTCGAGCAACGTATTCAATTCCATAGAAGACAACGTGTAATCCCATATACTTTAGTAATCGTTCAGTTTTGGTATCATCGTTATACTCGGTTAGTATACCTTGGCATAAACAATTGCCTCTTGTATTTGTATTATGACGTTTGTAGCTAATTCCTTTGGGTATTAGCCCATTATTATTGAAGATCTGAATGTTTGGTATTTGTTTATATCGATTTCTTAATTTATCATTGAGTGCTTGTTTATGTTTATCAATTTATACTTGTTTACGCATTTTTGTATGCGACCTATCATTCAACTGGATCTAGTGAAGCAGACCAAGCAGATCTAGAGTCTGGGATAGCTCTTCATATAGTAATTTATACATCTAGAATAATAGTTACACAAATATTGTCCTTCTAAGTCTGTGTCTAGGATACGCTTCGGGCTTAACTAGTTAATTGGATATTGCCAATGGTTTATTAATCGTGTTGACTAGTAGGTGATCTAGATAATTCAACAAGTAACATTCTAATTCCATTGGATAGTTGGACAAGTGGACTACTAGTGTATAGATTGTCATTAAGCGATAAGTGGGTAAAGTCTCTATGAGCTAGGGTTTAACAAGATCACCATTGCTACTTACCACGAAACTACTAGCACGAAACTACTACCGATTGGGTACACTGCCCGTTAAAGTGTTGTTTTTGGTTGAGTCGGCAAAATATAAATTTAACAAGATATTAATTAATTTGATAGATTTAACCTCGCTTCAAGTGTTCGACACCCTACTTACCACAAAACTACTACCGATCAGGTACACTGCCCGTTAAAGTGTTGTTTTTGGTTGAGTCGTCAAAATATAAATTTAAAACTTGAATCATCTTAAATAAACCACACGCTACAACACATCACATCCTATGAATTCAAGGAGAATGATTGAACTAGATATATCTTTGTATTTTCATCTCCACATCCGGCCATATATACATATATATGATGAAATTTTGTAAATTTTTGAGTATTGTGTACAATTGTGGTTATTTGTTGAAGCGTAGAAAAGTTTTGGTGGTTCCGGGTATGCCTAAACGTATTTTATCGCGAAACGTTAACACTTTACGTAACCAATAAAAATAAAATGTGTAAAGTTAATAATTATCCTCTAAATAATTATCTAAAACTTGCTTGACGTAAACATTTAATTGTTTGATGCCCGTTTACGTTGAATGACCATTTTTAGCTTACGCGATTTAACTTAACACTTTAAAATTAAAAGCAAACGCGTATAAGACTAAAAATAAATAGTGAAATAAATGACGTCGTAAATAACCCTAAAACACGGCGTGTTATAGTCTCCCCCCGTTAAATGAGCCTTGTACTTAAGGCTTAAGACGCGGTACTTGACAGCGGTGCAGTTTTTGTAAAGAGGTGTGGATACTTCTTCCGGGAATTGGTCTTCACGTTCCCATGTAAACTCAGGACCTCTCCTAGAGTTCCATCGAACCTTAATGATTAGAATACAGCTTTTTTTCAATCATTTAACTTCATGATCCATGATCTCTATTGGTTCCTTAACAAAATGAAGCTTGTCATTAATATGGAGTCCATCCAACGGAACGGCTAATGGTTCGTCGGCATAGCACTTCTTCAAGTTGGATACATGAAACGTATTATGAACCCTACATAGCTCTTGAGGAAGCTCAAGCTTGTAAGCAACGGCTCTAACCTTAGCCAACACCTTGAAAGGTCTAACATATCTGGGGTTTAGCTTCCCCCGTTTGCCAAAACGTACTACTCCTTTCCAAGGCAAAACCTTAAGCATAACTCTATCCCCAACTTGAAATTCCATTGGCTTACGCTTTAAATCGGCATAACTCTTTTGTCGATCACGAGCGGCTTGAATTATTTACTTGATTTGAATGGCCTTCTCGGTCGTCTCTTGAAATATCTCTGGACCGGTGAGTTAAACTTCTCCAACCTCGGCTCAACAAACAGGTGAACGACACTTTCGACCGTAAAGTGCTTCAAATAGTGCAGCCTTGATACTAGCGTGATAATTGTTGTTATATGAAAACTCGACCAATGGAAAATGTTTAACCCAACCATTTCCAAAGTCGATCACGCAAGCACGTAGCATATCCTCGAGAGTTTGGATAGTTCTCTCGCTTTGGCAGTCAGTTTACGTATGGTTTGCAGTACTCATATCCAAATTCGTACCCAATGCCTTCTGAAGTGACCTCAAAAAATTTGATGCGAACCTAGGGTCGCGATCATAAATGATTGAGACATGTATTCCATGCCTCGTGACTACCTTTTTCAGGTATATTCTTGCCAATCTTTCCATGGGATCAGTTTCTCTCATTGGTACGAAGATTGTAGATTTAGTAAGTCGGTCAACAATCACCCAAATGGTGTCATAACCTTGTGACGACTTAGGAAGCTTCGTGATAAAATCCATAGTGATATTATCCCATTTCCATTGAGGTATCTCGGGTTGCACCAACAAACCCGATGGACTTTGTTGTTCAGCCTTGACCTTATCTTATGTCAAACATTTGCTAACATAGGTGGCGATGTCGGCCTTCATACTGGGCCACCAATATAGCTTCTTCATGTCCTGATACATCTTGTCAGAAACAGGATGCATAGAGTAATTTGACATGTAACCTTTGCCCTTTTTGTGTTCTGAATATTTCATTTATAGTCCTTTGACTATTTAACTTTTGTCAGTTTATTTAAATTAGAATGAGACGTGTAAACATTTTCCTCCGCATCAACATATGGATTCAAGAAAATCACAGAAGATCGTACAAACCATGCAATGTACAACTCCCTTATAAATCCACCAACCTTTCATACCACATTATGCACCAAAAAACTAAACTACTAACTTATCAAATACATATCATATATACAATGGCAAGGTTTTCGGCTGTGTTTGCAGGAACCCTCCTCCTCATAGCTATGACTGCCATTGCTGAGGCCGGAATCATTACCACCACCACATTTGAAGGACACCCCAACCGCACGCAAACCGGGAGGGATTGCCGCTGTCCAGATGGTCAAACAGGAGAGCTAAGGTCCACTGCAGGATGTACACACCAGCAGTCAAGGTAAATTCACATAAATGGGTTTTAATCAAGTAAATAATCTAGACCGTACAACCAAAGGGGTCATTTCTCTAAATTGGAGTGTTAAGTACATGTTGTGATAACTGAGTGCTCGGAAAACCAGAGTCCGCGAGCGTGTTTCATGAACCAAGCTTAGGAACACATGAAACTTACTTTGCTGCAAAGCAGTAAGGGAATAACATGGTTGAGATTTGTATCGTGTGAGGGCATCAAATGATATGAACATGCAAGGATGGACCCCAACAACAACAAATGGGAACAATGGTGGCTGAGAACTTGCCCAGATGTGCGGTCCTTAAGACTCAATCATGTCAAATGCGGCGCCGTCTGGATTCTAAATGTGCATGCCCTACTTCGAATAAAATGAGAGACTCACTATCACAAAAAAAACACCATCGTGTGTATTTATGTAATCTTCTCAATGTGTGTCTCTAAGAAATAAACTTTGAACTTTATCCGATTTATATATCTTGTGCTGTGCTTATTTACTTCTTACTAGAGTACTTTAATAGTGAAGAATAATTGCGATCAAAGTGATTCTAATTAACAGTTAATTAAAAAGCTATAAAATGTTCTGCAAACATAACTTCTAGTACCATTACTCATGACCTTCAGAGTGGCCAATTTAAACCACATACTTTGGCCAAAACACGATTTAACTGACCCACGCCTTTTTAACTCTGAATATCCGTGGTTTGCTTCACAATGATTTCAATGATTTAAAACTCTTGTCATCATCAGTCGACCTGCATCGAATATCTCTGGTGTCCGTTTAAACTTAAACTAAAACACCAGCTCAACCACAACATCAAAGATTGTTTAAAAAAATTGATGAAATTTTTCGAAGGGTGGAGACAACACTAATCACGTCTCCTAATGTGAATGGGAGAATCAATTTGGTCAAGTCACTTGCCGATTTAGAAAACCGTAAACTCAAAGATCTTAAACGGATAAAAACTCGATTTTTTTCATGGGATAATTAATAACCGAAGGAATTGGTCGAGAATAAATGGTCTTGCCAAATTTTTCGAACCTGTTCGACCCCGGTTTAACCGGTATGTAACCGGTTGCGGGTTAAAAAAAAGGTGTCAAGAATAAACCCAGGGTTTCATCTTTCGAAACCCAGTTAGACCCGCCGGGTTTAAGGTGACCCGGGTCAACCCGGTTCGCGAGACCCGGCCGAGTTTTGATTTTTTCATGTTTTTTTACAAATAAACTAAGTTTTTAATATATATATTTGTGACATAATTTATTATTACATGAGATATTTTGATAGTAAATCGTTTTTAGGCTCAATATAAGGTATATTCATGATTTATATGTATAATTTCTTTTATTATTGTTGCAAATATTATTATTTTTATTTTTTTTAAATCGGGTTGACCCGACGGTCAAACCGGTTGAACCAGTAATCCGGTGACCCAGTGACTTAAAACAGTCGATAAAAAAAATCCAGTTTTCAAACCATTGGTTCTTGCCATAGAAGGTTCATGGATGACAGATCCCAACCGGACCATTGAATCTCACAAGAACTCTTACTAATTTTCGAATCCCAAATTCAAATAGAAAGTAATCATGCTACAACCTTCATTCTCTAGTAACACTCTTTAAAACCAACTAACTTCAGAAGATAAACTTCTTCTGGAATGTTCCATTCACTTCTCCAGAAATTAAAGGACGCCGTACGGAAACTATGGGAAAAATAGCACCCACTCCGAATGGTTTCATCTTTAAACTCATCATGAAATATTTGGAGTCTCTTTAATGAGATATCACCTCTATGTAAAAGGACTTCTACATCCCCAACCTTCACCTCAAAAAGTGATGTAAATTTTCTTTTATCCTCATTGTAAACAGTGACTACCCCGATTACTATAAGTGACTTAGATCGATCAAATCTTATTGGATGCCAATACCTAAAATTGGCTAAAGTCCTCGGCAACCCGTCTTGCCTCGTTATTTTCTATGTGTTGTGGGAAAGTGCAAATGAGATTAACAAAGGGCGTCAAATTTAACCGAGATCTCTTTTGGTTAATGGAATTATCTTGTTGGCCTAAGAAACATATGAAAAAGCTATTCCTTCACAATCAGTTGATATGAAAAGTTCAGTTCGAGTACCACAAATTGGTCCCTTTCTTAAAATCATCATGTTTCAAATAGGTGTTGGTAGCAAAAGGGAGAAAGTGATTGCATTATTGTCTTTATCACTCGGCATCTCGGTTTTTAACAGTTGGTCCACCCAACCACTGAGTTTCCGCAATAGAAAAGGTCCTAATACATCAGCTTTCTCCTTTATTGTTCATATTTGACGTTTGAAGCTCTAAATATTAGTACATTCTTAGATGCAAGATACAAGAGCATCTTTCCTTGTGCCGAAGTGGGAATAAATATAAAAGGTTCCAATTTTCGCAAACCTCCATTTCGCGGATGATCTATGGCCAATGGGTCACTCCCCAATGTAAGAAAGCATGTCAGAATCCGTACCGTTGCGTCCACACCTGTGCTTTCGGCCTCTAATGAGTCCAACAAAAAAACGCGTTTACTATTAGAGTTCCTTCAAGTTAGCTTAACTCTATTAACTCTATTGCATGTTTAATTGATTATCAACCCTCCTAACTTCGTTGTACTTATTTGGGTCTACCAATTGGGGCTAGTATGTCAAGAAATAACAATTGGTCTACTTTAACTCATAGATTCAAGAAACCGATCTCTAAGTGGAATTATAAGACACCTTTTTATGGTGGTCATTTAACTCTCATAAAATCCATTCTTTGTAGTCTAGGTGTCTATTTCTTCTCCATCTTTGTTTCTATCATTAAGAAGCTTGAGAGCATTCGATGAAATTTCTTTTTGGTCGGGTGGAAATTTTGAGAAAAAGAAAATCGCTTGGGTTCCTTAAAATAAAGTAATTAGTCCACGTCACCAAGGAGTTCATGGTATGTTTTTAACCAAGCATTGTTAGTTAAATGGTGGTGGCGCATCCTCCTAGGAGTTCATGGTGTTTCTAAGAAAAATATTTTTTTCCATCCATGGTAAAGACGGCGGCAAATTCTTCCTCACCATACTAGGTCAGCGAGGATGCTTGGTATCAAAGTATCTAAATTGAAAGATGAGATTTTTTCCTATTGGATTACTCTTCCGTTGATTTTTAAAAGAAAAATAAGAAATTGTGGTACAACGCGTTTTTGGACATATATGTGGCTTGGAAGACTACTACTGTGTGACACATTCTCAAGGTTATACTGGCTGGAATCAAATAACACTCTATAGTGTTTAATTTAAGAGCGTGCGTGCATATCATCATTCAAACTGAATCTACATATTATGCTTTAGCCTCTGTTTCTTTGCGTGTCTCATCAGCAAACATCAATGTGCCTTGGGAAGTATTCCTTAAGCCTAAGTTAGTCACCCCCCATAACCCGGCCTAATGTTTTCCACAGGGTTGACTAACACCCAAGATCAATTGTTGAAAAACAAGAAGTTTATGAGTTAACAAACCTTCTTTGTGCCTATGCATCTCCATTGATATTGACACGTGGGAGTGCTCTATTAGCAATGATAAGCTTTTCACAGTCAAGAGTATGAGAAAATACATATCCAACCTCCATTACACATCAAACACGCAAACGTATAGATGTAATAATGCCCTTCCTATTAAAAATAAATATATCATCTTGGAGGATTTTTCATGAAAGGATTCTAACCCGGTCGAACTTAGATCGAAGAGGTATTGATCGTCATTTCACTCATTGTCCCGTGTATGACAACGATATCGAAACGGAATTGCATCTTTTTATCTTGTGTGAAGTTGCTAGAGAGGTTTTGCCCAAGGTTCTAAAATTGTGGAGTATCCAAAATGTCACAATAACATCACTATTGGATGTCATCACCCTCGCTGAGATATTCATCTGCCTAAAAAAAACGAACCATCTCATTGCCACACTTGATGTTGTTGTACAATAAACCCTTTGGTTTCATTTGGAAGGTTGATAAAAAATCCCCTGCCTAAATTATACATGTTTTCGGCGGCGTAATGTTGCAATTATTTGATCATTCCTCGTGAACTTTGGTACTTAATCAAGGTAATAATTGCTATAAATGTTTCTAGGTACATGTTGTGGAAGAATACGGAAGATTACACGAAGAATTGAAGCTTAAACGAAGAAATAACTAAAGCTGAATGATCTCCCGACACCTGTCCACTGTTTTGGCCATAACTGGAGCACACGAACTCGGATTGAGTTGATTCAAGCGGCCACAGAAATATAATTCAATTTCATACAACTTTAGAAAATCCCCTTTCAGGAAAATAACAGAAAGTTGCACCAGCACATTCCCAAAACCGGCGCACTTTCTGTATAATCAGCCTTGTACACTATTTGATCATAACTAGGTTCATAACGAACTCTGTTATAGTTGGTTCAAGCGGCCACACGAAGAGAAATCAGTTTTCTACAACCACCCTAAAAAGAAAGTTCAGGAAAGTACTAAATGATGCGGCGCACTTTTTAAAAAAGTGCGGCGCACCTTCTGTTCGAAATTTAAGAGAAATTAATGCCATTTAATTGGGACAGCATTTCACACTCACGTTTGCCGCACTTATTGAAAGTGATGCCATTTTGGAACGGAAAATTATTAACCGTGCCAAATACCTCACGCATGGCACCCCAAAGTTAAACCGTCCCATGAACCGTGCCAAATACTATTTAGCACGGTTTCAACCCGACCCAAATGTATTTGGCACCCTCATATTTAGGACGGAGCCAAAAGCGTGCCAAATAGCAGTTGGCACGGCTTTTTGAGTATTTGGCACGGTTTTCCCCCTTCCAAATACCCCTTTTTCTTGTAGTGTTGGTTACAGAAGTATAGGGTGTAGGATTGATATTAGAATCATTGGTTGATGTTAATATTGGTTATTGAGTCGAATATTTGGTTATACGATCTTTTGTTCTCATACACTTTCGTTTACGAATCGTTGGTACATTCTTATTTATATTTATGATAAAATATTATGAGTTTATCATTTATAATATGGTTGTTATGAATATGAACATGGAGTAGTTGTATTATGTTTGTTTGGGCAATATGTGATCTTTAATATGGAGCGTTTGGATATGAGTTTATTGAAATGGTTAAACATGATTTTCTAAGTGTAAAGGCCAAAATGATACTTATAAACTTATGTTTTATCATTCCACTTAATATATTGGTTATAATAACTTATAAAGGCCAAAAGGATTTGTTGTTATTAATCGATATAATCACTAGTTATATTTAAAGGCCGAAAGGATTTATAACATGTGATAACTCTATTTCTAAACTTATAAACACTCTCCTAAACACTTCTATATCTTAGTGATCATTGCCTAAACAAACATACTTTAATCATTTTCTTGAATTGCTTTCTTTACAATATTCGATATATGCAGATTTGTTTTCTCCTTTTTGTTTAATTTGATCCGTGAAATCATTTAGCTTTATCACCATAATTAAAACTGTTGAAAACTTCAATTCCGTGGGACATGACCTGGACTTACCATTTGATATACATAGAGTATATAAACACTCGATAGGGTATACTTGCCCGAGTGTTGTATTTTTAGTAAAAATTGGTATTTTTAGTATTATAAATTTAAAGCTTGGAAAACACACATCACACACTTTAGGAGATTATTCCTGACCTAGCCACGAAGGTTATCGAAACATCATTGAGCTCCTCGATGGGTACAATGTGGTGCCTCTTCAATCTGACACCATTCGGTTGGTGCAAAATAGATGCTCATTCCACGGACTTTAGTCCGAGGATCAAAATCAACATCTTAAGGATTTTCTAAAAATTGTCGACTCACTTGACCTTGATGTTGCAAATAGGGAAAAGGAAATGCCTGGTGTCATTTCATTTTTCTTTCGATGATCAAGCTCAGCAATTGGACTTAAATGTCGCGGGTCCATCTCCATTAGGGCGGATCCACTACCGTTTCCTTTTGATCAGTTCTGTCATGGGAAGACACTGCTAACTCTGTAATGACATCATGATTTCCAACAAACATCAACGGTGAATCTCTTTTTATAAGCATTGCCTCGTTTCAAGGACTTTCTTAAAAAGCTCCATCATCATGGAATCAATCGTTAGCTCTATGTCCAAATCTTTTTTGACCATGTTATCTGCCACAAGGCGAATATTCTATCAATCACACCGGTGTAATGCTACATGACAAAAAACACTGAGGAATCCTGGGCACTTTATAGCGTACGGTTGCCCTCTACAACAACGAACTGTTGGAATGACCCAAGAGACTTGCCTTAAACGGTCAAGGTGATAATTTCTTTGCCTCAAGATGTCTCGAGTACATCCGACCATTGTTTCATTAAGCTTGAAAATGAAGTCCAACTCTTGATGGAAGCTCATCTTGCTCCTAACCTACCCGTTTTAGTGAACAAAATTGCTTCTTCATGTGAGATTTGTAGTGGTCCTCACGACACTCAATATAGCATAGAAAATCCCGAGCAAGATTTTGTTGATTATGCATCCTCGCGTACCGACAAAGTTAGGGGGCAAATGGTTTACTTTTAAACCCGAGCAAAACAATGTTGGAGAAACCTATAATTTATTATTGAAAAGTTACCCAAACCTTAAGTGGAGGCAACCTCAAAGTTCTCAAAAAAAAAAAATTCAAACCCACCTAATCATTTTCAATCCAACGGTTCATTCCAGAATCACCCCTTCAACAATCCTCAAAATTTTAACAATCAATCAAATCTCAAAGGATTGATTACTAATTTTATGGCATTTCAAGACGCTAGATTGTCTAAGTTTGAAACCAATTTCAAACAACAACAAAGCGAGATGACCAATAAAATTGACACATTATTGAAGGAAATCAATGATCGAATGACGGGAACACTCCTAAGTGATACGGTTAAGAACCCAAAATTGAAAGTTAACCCCAGCTATTCGGTTTTGTCTACTCGTTCTTACCCATTAGAAGACCCCCAATGCTCATCCCGACCCCTTAATTCGATCAATGCTATTAAATCGTGTTGCAAACAAACGAATACTTCTCAAAAACACTAACCACAAGTTAAAACACTATCTGTCAATGAAATTGGAACACCAAAACCAAAAGAACCCGAACAAACTTTAGAAAATGAATTTAAGGATTTGTATCTTAACTTACTGGTTCTTGAAGTTCTAGCTCCTGCTCCAATATACGATGCAATTCTTGATAAATATGTAGAGAGCTTAGAGTTAGGAAAAATAGATCCGCGTTCATTCAAGGTGAAATGCCAAAGAAAATGAAGGATAATGAATTATTCACCTTGCCTTATAACCTTTGCCCATTATATCGTTTGGGTCTTGTGTAGAGAGCTTAGAGTTAGGGTCTTGTGTGAATTTAATCCCATTATATCTCTTCAAAAAGATTAAAATTGGATTATTAGAAGAGACCGCAATCAGGGTTTTTTGGGTTATGTAACTTTGCCCTTTTTGTGTTTGGATTATTTCTTAAGAGTCCCTTTGGACCTTTTTGACTTTTTTTAGTCTTATTCAATTTTGTACCGTGTTGATGGTGGTGATTTTTATCGAGATATCGTGATGTATTTGAGGTTTAATTGTGATAAATAATCCCTTTTGGATAGGTTTTTATTGTGGTTATGTGTAATAATCGGGTGGTTTTGCACTCGTGAATTTAAGTAATGCAAAAACGAAGTATGACACTGTCGTTAACTGTCCAAACGAGTTTTTGAAGGGGTGTAAGTGGAAAATATAGGGTTCGGTTATGTTAATAATAATAATCTAGGTTATAGAAGAAAAAGGATTTTTTAAGTGAATAAAAATGCTATTTAAATTTGGAGGTAAATTTTAAGGTTAAAGTGTTACGAGTATTTAAGTTGATCCGACACGCGAAAAGAAAGGCCCGGGACTCCTTGAATCCCGATTAGGTTGGTCTCCATAGTAAGAAAAGAGAGGAAAGGGAGGCTAATTTTTAGTCTTTTTGTTAAAGTTGTACACATTTAAGATGCTATTTTTCCCAAGAATATCTTATTCATTTCATTTTTATAAAAAACAAACACCTAAGGTGTGTGTGTGTGTTCGTCCGCACCTCAACAACACAAACACATCAAATTTTGTTGAAGGTTTGCTCAAGAAAAAACATGAAGACATAATATGTGGGGTTGAATTCGTAGTGTATTTTGGTTATTCATTTAAATAACGTTTGGTTGTCCCGGTTCATGCCGAAATCTACAAATTTTGAAGATTTTTTGTAAGTTTTCAAATTTAAATTTCCTTTGTCCTTTTGGGTTTATTTCGATGCATAGATGTTAGTTGTACAAGTTGACATTGTGAAATTGATGTTGGAAGCAAACGAAAGGGGAAAGAAAAAGGGGTGTTTGGTTCGTGTGAAATAAAAAGGAAAAGGAGGGTTTTTGTAGTTTTGATGTTGTGGTCGTGATAGTTGAATAATATATGATGCTAGAATGCTTATTTTTTTATAGTAGCTTGTATGGCTTATTCGGGCTTATTTAAGCTATTTCTTGGCTTATTTTGGGCTATAAGCCACGAACCACTTCCCAAAATCACTAGGAAAGTGATTTTGATTATTTTTGTGTTATGGCGTATGTTGTGGACTATTTTTGAGGCTTATGGTAGTAACCAAAAGCGATACGTAGCTTAATAGCTTATTTTAAAGCTTAATATACGTATTTTGGAGTTTATGGACTCACGGCCCAATAAGTCTATTTGAGCCGCGGCTTAATGGGAGGGCTTATTGTGGTCCGGATTATTTCTACATATAAGTATATACTTATATATGTAAATGGACCTTGGTTTTGGACTTAAATAGTATTTTGGACTTATATATGTCCTAATGGACCCTTGTTGGGCCTTAAGGCCCAATAAGCGATATGTAGTAGTTATGAGAATTTTGATGGACTTTTGAAAGTGGAAATGTATTTACGAAGTGATATTGAACGATATTTTGGGAAAAACGTGTTGGTAAGCGTTAACGATTGAGATTTTGGAATTTTGTCGAAAAGTGTCGAATTTGTGAAAAATGTTGAAAATAAGGTTTGAAACCTTGGAAAACGTTGTATAAACGTACGAGTCATGTCGAAATTTCGTAAAAAGTTTATACTTAGAAAATTTCTTAAAAACATGATTTTTGATTTTAAATAATAAAATAATATTTAATTATTTTATTTTATTTATTTAATAAATTCACTAAAAGACGAAAAATATAATTTTTCTCGAAACTTCTCTAAAGTGTTTATTATGAGTAAACGTTTCATTTTCAACCGTATAATGATTATTTTGAAGTGACTAAGGTGTACCGAATGGACTTGTCGAGATATATTTATAATTAATAATTATAAATATTTATTATATTACTTATCTATTTACGCTAAATAGTATAAGTATGTATTATCGAGGAATGAGATTGATATGATTGTGGAGTTAAGTCGTCAACCATCACACCACTAAATTGTTTTGGGTAATTGTACAACGCGTCTAAACTCTATGCATCAAACGTGAAGATTGTTTTGGAATTGGATGATTAAATTGGGACATTAACTGGACTAGGTCGTGTGCGGGCGTCGTTGCATTTGCTTGTGTGATTGAGATTTGGTTGCTAAAGACTTGCTTGAGGTGAGTTCTCGTAGCCCCACTTTTTACTGGTTTTTCCGTTGGGGGAAAATGATACTCAAATGTGTTTTGAAATGTTTTGAATTGATCTGTGCGAAATGTGGTTTTGTTTTTGGGACAAGTTATGTGCTTATGACTGCTATGTGAATATTATGTGATGCATGATTGTTTGGATCGGATGGGTACGCCTACCCAGTGTTTGTGAGATTATTGGATCGGATGGGTACGCCTACCCAGTATTTGTGTGATTATTAGAGCGGATGGGTACGCCTACCCAGGTTTGTGTGTGGTCCTGCCCTAATTTTAGTGCTCCAGCTGGTAGGCCCTTTAGGTGCGTAAGTGACATATGGTTATTGATTAGCGGTGATGCTAAGGTTGTTTGCATATATTCACTATCATATAGCACTATTGTCCACTGTTGAAATATTGGCACAGCTTTTGGGTTTAAGGTCAAACCTACGAGCTCACCAACATTATTGTTGACGTTTTCGAGTATCATTTTCAGGTGAAGTGAAAGAAGAGTAGTTTGGTGATTGATAGCAGACTTAGAAGTATCCCGAGTGGAATTTCATTTGAAGTCTTGCTTGTTTGTTGTTTTGATTCTAGTTTTTGGATGTTTTGGATTAAGTTTGGATTATGGTCCCCTGTGAGGGCATTGGAATAATTGTAAGAGATTGTGGATTTTTAGTTGCGATTTGGGACTCGAGTTTGTTCGAGGTTGATGGTCTTCATAGCATTTGGAGTTTATGCAATGTAGTTTTCTCTATTTTGTATCTTGTGTTATGATTGGTCATTATGTTGCATTCTTGAGTTTCCGCCATTGTCGGGGTGTGACAATACACACGCTTTAGCTATTTGATCCGTGACAATCATTTAGCTTTATTACTTGATAAACAATCTATGAATTGCTACAAATCCCGTGGAACGACCTGGACTTACCTAATACTATATTACACTCGAATAGGGTATACTTGCCCGAATGTTGTGTTTTTAGTCAAAATCGGTATTTCTAGTTATTATAAATTTAAAGCTTGTAAAAACACACATTAAGTTTTTGGCGTCGCTGTCGGGGATTTGTTTAGTTGTTCTCAGATTGTTTGCTAGTCTTGCGCATGCTTCATGTGATTAAATCTCTTAAAATATGTCTGCTATTGCAGAAAGTACGACGCAAATCTCTTAAAATATGCTTCATGTTCGACTCAATATTTTGAGGCTAACATAAACACTTTCCACTTTGATTCTTAGAGGATTCACACCAAATTCTTTTAAGATCATCACCATAAACCTTGTTACCAAACACTCCATTTGGTGATATATTACGGGTTTCCAAAAGTTACTTGGTATATTTTGGGTTATCTCAGGAGCATTTGGTTGTTGGTTGATCTTGGAACTATTAGTTTTGGGTTGGTGGTTGTTGTTGTCGAAATATTGGTAATGGTACTTTGTTCTAATATGTGAAACATGATATAATATTTGGATGATTTTGCTATGACTTATGAATATACATATTTATGAATTCGATGTTATCTTGCTTGGATAATTGTTTATCTTTTGGTATATCATTGCAATTGAAATAGGCCGAAAGGATTAATCGTCTTGATGTATTTTGAATCGTGATGGCCATACGAATCAATATTATGCTTGTGAGAATTGTGTGGTAAATTGATAAATAACCCAAGTAGAATGATGTTTAAGACCCTTCCTTATGTTGATCGACCGGGTTGGGAGGAATTCATATGTATGCATATTTGATATAAACCATTCTTAATGCGCTCGTGATAATGTAGTATATAGGCCCAAAGGATTATATGTTATCATTGGTAGATATGCTTGTTATTATGATTACCCGTCATATATGACTTGTATGCTTTGTTTATATAAAGTCTTGCTCTATCTCTATCTATTATGTTATGGTGATCATGCCTTGTTCCCTGCTTGCTTTATACACACGATTTAGCTATTTGATCCGTGACAATCATTTAGCTTTGTTACTTGATAAACAATTTGTGAATTGCTACAAATCCCATGGAACGACCTGGACTTACCTAATACTATATTACACTCGAATAGGGTATATTTGCCCGAATGTTGTGTTTTTAGTCAAAATCGGTATTTCTAGTTATTATAAATTTAAAGCTTGTAAAAACACACATCAGGTAGTGACCATTACTTTCAGCCTTAGTAAGCCAAACAATTTCATTTTTTGAACTAAACATTCGAACTTAATATTGTATTTTAAAGTTTTAAAATAATGAAAAAGAATAAAAATAAGAGAAAAGAATGGAAATTTAAAAGAAGATAAATAAAAGAAAAATAACAGTAATCATAAGTCACGTTATTATATCTCAAAGAAAAAAATTAGTTTGTTCAGATTAGATGAATGTGGTTTGTTTGTTTTTGCCAAAAATGTCTGAACCGCATCTGATGTCTGACCAATCAGATACAGTCAAACGTTTTGGTTGTTCGTTTTTATTTTGAGAGTCAGACGTGGGTAGATGGTGCGTGTCTTACTGAATCAGACTTGGAGATTAGATCTTACGGCCTCATACCTCTATGTATCCAGCATTCCAAATCCACAATATCAAACAAAAGCTTGGATAAATACACAAAATCTCAGATTTATCAACTTGTTTACAAAATCTTTTAAGCTTATACAAGTTTGGTTTCAACCCATCATCGATCTAGGAACAAAATTAATAAAAACAACCTACTCGAGACCTTGATAAGGTTCTTAAAGTCGACCATAGTTGTGTTCTTCGTGGTTTTTCAAAGAACCAGCTATAGGATAAGGTGTGTTCTTGCTATGTTTGTGCTTTAGTAGAAAGTGTTAATACAAATAATGCTTAAAAACGTTATTTATATGTTTAGACTCCTCTACGTTTTGAAGATGACAAAATGTAAAAACATTACCGATAAAAATAAATGTTTACATGTTATTAATCGTAAACTTCCATTTCGACATTAATCACTTAAGGTATGGATAAAAAAATTAATTAAACATGATTAGTGATCTAGAAAATATTTTTTCTTCTTAACCATCACTTTTCTACAAAACTATTTTTTACAAAATACACAAAATAGTTTTATTAATAAAAATAATGTTTTATTTAAAAACATAAATTATGAATTCAGTTTTTCCCCAAAATAGAAAACAACATACAAGGATCAACATTCCCCACAAAAAGACAAAAAAGAGAGCGTCAGTCTAGTGGTGGCCCCCTTAGTGGCTAGGCGGCTGCCAGATATATCTGGGACCGCCGGGACCACCACCAGATACCGTTGGGTTTTCATGGTTATAAATACTGCACTATTCTCAGCAGAAAAACACACCTCTTTGCAAGAATTTTTCAGTTATGTTTCTCTCTCTAAAAACCTTCTTTCTCTCACTAAATCTCTTGATCACTAACATTGTTTAATCTTGTTTCAAGTGATCAAATCTCATCTTCTACCTTCTTCCTTCTTCTATCAAGTGCAAGAGAAGAACACTCGTATTCGCCAAGAAACGAAGTGTTATAGATTAGTGATTTCTCATCTCTTCTACGAAGATTCAAAACTCTATTTTGATTATCTTGTGTGATTGTGTAAGTCGGATAGTGTGTAAATCCGATAGTGTAGATCTTGTGATTGAGTAGTATTTGTAAAGTGGTAGATTGGTTCTAGCTAAGATTAGGACTCGACATTTAGCTTAGTGTCGGAAAATAAAATAAGCGACGTGTAAACGGTTTTCTACACCTGAAGGGAGCTTGTTGACATAGTGAAATCTCTAGTCGGATACTCGGGGAGTGGATTAGAGCGAAGAAGAGCTTCGTAGCCGAACCACTATAAATCTTGGTGTCTTGGTTTGATCGTTCTTTCCTTTATCTCTTTATATTGTTTGTGTAGTTATTACGAGTATATAGTTATCTTGATTGGTTCATATTGTTGATTGATTAAGCATATACTTGAATCTAACAATTTTAGAAGTAAAATTTTAAAACGCCAATTAACCTGTAAACTATTCAACCCCCCTTCTAGTTTCTACAATTGGTATCAGAAGTCAAGGTCACTTAAGATTAAAAAAAACTGTATTTTAAAGCTTGGATCGATCTATGGATTCCGACAAATATCTAGAAGGACAATCCATGCAAAGACCACCACTCTTTGAAAGTGATAGTTTTATTTATTGGAAAAATAAATTCAAAACATATGTTAAATCAAAATATCTTGATCTTTGGCATGTTATTACTAACAGTGATTTTCAACCTATTGAACAAAATCCGGAAACCAAACTAGATGAGGTTATCCCTTTTGAAAAACAAAGTAATGATCTTAAAAAGAGGCTTGCGAAAAATAACGAAGCCAAAATGGTTATTTATAACGCTTTGCCAAGAAAAGAATATGAAAGAATTTTCATGTGTAACACGGCAAAAGAAATTTGAAAAACTTTGTTAATCACCCATCAATGTAATAGCCAAGTTAAAGATAACAAGATCTACCTTTTGGTACAACAATATGAACAATTCGTCATCTCTAAAAACGAATCTATAGATAGTGCTTTTGCTAGGTTTAATACTATTATTACTAGTCTAAAAGCTCTTGATGAAGGTTATTCTAGCCAGAATTATGTTAAGAAGTTTCATAGGGCTCTACATCCCAAATGGAGAGCAAAGGTCACGACGATTGAAGATTCGAAAGACTTGACGTCACTATCTCTTGATGAACTCATTGGTAATCTCAAAGTCCATGAGATGATCATCAAGAAAGATTCTAAAATAGTCAAAGCTAAAGGAGAAAAGAGATCTCTTGCTTTAAAGGCTAAAAAGGAATCTAGTTATGAAGATTGTTTGACTTCCGGAAGTAAAGACGAAGAGTATGCCATGGCGGTTAGAGACTTCAAGAAGTTCTTCAAGTGAAGAGGTAGATTCGTAAGACAACCACGGAACGACAAAAAGACGTTCCAAAGAAGCCGGGACGACAAGAACGGAAAAAGTGATAAAAATGCTTTAGATGTGGTGATCCAAATCATCTTATTGGAGAATGTCCAAAACCACTAAAATACAAGAACCAAAGAGCTTTCATCGGAGGTTCTTGGAGTGATAGCAATGAAGAAGATGATGAAAAGGCTAAAGATGAAACGTGTCTCGTGGCTCAAGCATCAAATGAGGTATGTTCCAATTCCTCTTACTTTAGTGATGAAAACTCATCAATAGACGATTTTACTTTAGATAATGAATATGATAAACTATGCAAGATGAGTTTAAAAATAATCACAAACAACAAACAACTAAAAGCTATTAGAAATAGTTTAGAAAATGAGCTTAGTGAATTAAAATTAAAATTGTCTACACTCGAGAAAAACAAGGGAGTTGACCTCGAATGTACAAATGGTCAATCACTTAAAATCGACAACGAAAAACTTAAAGAAGAAACTCTTAAACTAACTAAATTTAAAAAGAGCACACATTGCTTAAATAAAATGTTAAGCAATCAAAAACCCTCCGGAGATAAATTAGGTTTAGGATTTAACTCATTTGAAGCATCAACTAATAAGACTAAGGAAATCAAATTTGTGAAATATCAGAATGAAACGCCTTCTGGTGGCGGTCCCCCAAATAATGAGGGAGGCCCCAAAGCAATTAAGGGACCGCCTGTCCGTTCACCAGAATTTGAAAATCCGTTTCTTTTTAAAAATCTGTTTTGGGTCCTAGACCAAAACACATAATGGTAAACAATGTTAAAATTTCCGTTGCTAGTGATAATGAGGTTAAACAATTTTATAGACCATCGTTAAAACCCGAAGTTGGATTTTATAAACCAAATTTTAGGTCAAAAACTCCACCACCTAGAAGAGTCAATAATCATTATCCTCGTTCTAAAACACCGCAACCAAAAAGTAATGTTGGTCGACAAAACCAACCTCATGGATTTTCTGTAACTTGGAACAAATTCCAACCTCAAAGTTACATGACATGGGAAATGTGTCCTCCATTTCCACGTCCCAATCAATTGAATCAAATGCAAAGGATGTTTAGCACTAACAACTTTAGAGCCATGAGATATTGGGGACCAAATGTTTGAGTTATTATCTTATATAAATAGATATGCCTTGGAGTCGACTTGGAACGGTAAGGTTATAGGTAGAGGTATTAGGAAGAAAGGCTTATACATGATGAAATTAGGAAATAAGCCTAAAAAACAATTTGTCTTGCAACGATTGATGAAAACTCCACGTTGTGGAATAGGAGATTAGCTCACACTAATATGCATCTCATTCAATCGTTAGCATCTAAGGAATTAGTTAGAAACTTACCTAAGCCTAAGTTTGATCAACATTTCTGTGATGCTTGCAAAATTGGAAAACAAGCTCAAGCTAGTCACAAAGTTAAGAATATAGTCTCAACGACTAGATGCTTAGCTTCTTCATATGGATCTCTTCGGTCCATCCGTCGTACGAAGTTACGGAGAAAACCTCTACACCTTAGTCATAGTAGATGACTACTCTAGGTATAGTTGGACAAGATTTCTTAAGAATAAAACCAAGGATTTTGAGCAATTTGAAATCTTTAGTAAGAAAACACAAAATCAATGAGGAGGTTTAATAGTGTCAATTAGGACAGACAATGGTAGAGAATTTGATAATGAGGTGCAATTTGAAGAGTTTTGTAATGCCAATGGTATTACACATAACTTCTCGGCTCCACGCACTCCACAATCGAATGGCATGGTAGAAAAGAAAAATAGAACACTACAAGAAATGAGTAGAACCGTGTTGAACGAATAATCGTTACCATAAAAGTTTTGGTGTAACGCCGTAGATACCTCAACATACATCCTCAACCGAATCCTAATTAGAGCCATCTTAGGTAGAACACCTTATGAACTCTTGAGAGGTACGAAACCTACTCTTGATTACTTTAGGGTGTTTGGAAGCAAGTGCTTCATTTTAAACACCAAAGACTACCTTACTAAGTTTGACCCAAAGTCATACGAAGGTGTCTTTTTAGGTTACTCCCAAAATAGTAAAGCCTGCATTATCCTGAACAAACTTACCATGAAAATTGAAGAATCACTCAACGTGACATTTGATGAAACTCCTCCACCCTCTAAGACATCACCCATAGTGGATGATGACTTAGATGAAGTCAAAGCAATTAGAGTCACTAAAAAGAAAAACTTAGAAAATGACATTGAGGATTGAACTTTAGAAATTGACGAAGTAGTCAATATTAAGGAATCTAGGAACCATCTATTAGAAAATGTCATAGGAAACCTTAACCAAAGAACTCTTAGGTCACAAGCCCAAAACCAAAGTAACTTCTTTTGTTTTATATCAACTATAAAACCTAAGAATGTAAATGAAGCCTTAACGGATGAAAGTTGGATAATCGCTATGCAAGAAGAATTAAATCAATTCATTATAAACGATGTTTGGGAGTTAGTACCACAACCTAAGAATATGACAATCATAGGAACTAAGTGGGTATTTAGAAATAAGTTAGACAAGAATGGTGTCGTTTCTCAAAACAAGGCTAGGTTAGTCGCCTAAGGCTATAATCAATAAGAGAGCATCGATTATGATGAAACTTATGCCCCAGTTGCTAGATTAGAGTCTATTAGAATACTATTAGCTTATGCTTGTGCTTTAGATTTTAAGTTATTCCAAATGGATGTAAAAAGTGCATTCCTGAACGGTTTTATCAATGTGGAGGTATACGTGGCACAACCTCCAGGATTCATTGACTTCGAAAAACCGGATCATGTTTATAAACTAAAGAAAGCTTTATATGGTCTTAAACAAGCACCCAAAGCTTGGTATGATAGATTAAAAGCTTTTTTTTATTAAACATGAGTACAAAATAGGAATGGTAGATAACACACTTTTTACTAAGAAGAAAAGTTCAAATCTCTTCATCGTTCAAATATATGTCGACGACATTATATTCGATTCGAATTGTTAAGACATGTGTGATGAATTTGGCAAAATCATGCATGACGAGTTCGAGGTAAGCATGATGGGTGAACTTAACTTCTTCCTTGGATTACAAAAATCAAAGTCGGTATCTTCTTTAATCAATCTAAATATATTAAAGAAATGCTTAAGAAATTTGGCTTAGAAGATTCAAAACCAATGAAAACTCCCATGTCCTCGGATACTAAACTCACGAAAGACGAAGAGTGTGAGTCAGTAGATAGTACCAAGTATCGAGGCATGATAGGTAGTTTACTCTACCTAACGACAAGTACGCCCGATATCATGTTTAGTGTCTACCTTTGTGCATGCTTCCAAGAGGATCCCAAAACCTCTCATCTTGAAGCGGTTAAGCGTATCTTCTGATACATTAAAGACACTACGCACTTAGGATTATGGTATCCTAAGGGGACCAGCATAGAAACCGTAGTATATGTCGACTCTGATCATGCGAGAGATTATGTGGACAGAAAGAGCACTAGCGGTATTTATACGTTCGTAGGATGTTGTTTAACATCTTGGTTCTCGAAGAAACAAACCGCTCTTGCTATATCCACTACCGAAGCCGAATACGTAAGTGCCGGAAAGACATGTCAACAAGCACTATGCATGAAACAAGATCTTATCGACTATGATATTCGACTCGACAAGGTCCTGATCATGTGCGACAATAAAGGCACGATTGACCTTAGCAAAAACCCGGTGCAACACTCTCGAACTAAGCACATCAAAATTCGTCACCACTTTCTTCATGATAATGTCTAGAAAGGACATCTTTATCGAAAAAGTGTCGTCTTGGTTTAGGAATAATGCAGCGACATTCTCACTAAACCCCTTAAACGTAAATCATTTAACTATCAACGTCTTGGTTTAGGAATAATGCAACACATTCCATAAATCATTCTTCTTTTCTTATGTCTCGATTCTAGTCTGTGTTCCACTCCGTGTCATGACGACTTAATTACTTCATCTGAAGTATTTTAAGCATTTTTTAATTCGCAAAATGAAAATTAAAACGTCACTCCTTTCGTAAATTTTTTGTCAAAATTCGAGTCAAAAACCATCTGCTGATGGCGACCCTCATAGCATGGGCGGCCCCCTGATTAAATCAGGCGGCCCTCATATTGATATGGGACTGCCACAACTCGGGACTAAAATGTCTGTCACCCTCATTTTCTTAATCACAAAAACAAACACACCCTTCCTCTCTAACTGCAGCGACGAAACACAACCAAAACCCACCAAACCTTAAAATCAATCACTAAAACATAAGTTGAAAATCAAATCAACGCCAATAATCAATCCTAACATCGTAAAGATCATTAATTGTAAGTCATTTCATCTATTTTCTTTCCAATTTGTGTCTAGGGTTCATGTTGAACAAAAAATCAAAATTGAGGATTTTCATTCTTTCTTTTGTTTGTGTGAAATTAGGACTATAATAACACAATGTATAACTAATATGCTTCCCATAGACATAAGATTTGCATAATTAAAGTGGGTTTGTCAAAAATTATTTTCGCACAAAACCATAATTTTCTTTCAAAATCACTCACGTTAGGAACACTATAAAAGTGTTTTAATGCATTGTAAATACGTCTTAAAAATGTTTTTGCATACATGCATAATGATCTCATGAATAAAATTCGAGATACATAATTCATATGTATTTTTTTACATGTTTGAATGAGCAAAATTAAATTAAGGAGCATTTGGGATAACTCATAGGTTTTGTTTTTAGAGTCAAGTTAACCGTTACTCCACACTCGTTGTATTTAGGCACACACTAGTCACAAATTCTTGCTAACATTATGAGTTCATTTTAATAAAACATGGAATTACTCTTATTTTAGGTGACAATGCCTCGCATCACCGGATTAGATCACCAAAACACTCGTAACTACATTCCAATCATATCTAATGAACTTGATCAACCCCTTCAAAACACACTTAAACTTCTTGAAAAATGATACTTTCATGAGGGTCGGGTTTTAAGTTAAAACTTTGAAAATATGAACTACATCAATGCTAAGTTTGAGTCTATCGGGTTCGAGTATCTTTTGAAAATAAATAAGAAATCATTCCTCGTTTTGTTCTTGAGTTCTATAGTCAACTTGAGTTTAACTACGATTCTGAAGGTCACTTCGTTGTTCATTTCGTCATTCAAAATAAATCATTATCCTTCACTCTCGAAGAGTTCGGTCATATTTTAGGGATTCCTTTTGTAGGTCACTGCTCATACTCTGACAAGTGGTCACTTGACTACTTGGAGATTAGCACTCCTACAAAAGGCCATTATCAAACCACTCCTCCTTCCCCAAGTGTCATTAAAACTCTCATTCAAACTCCTCGACAAGGTCAAATAACTCATGTTCGTAACAAGAAAACCATAATTGTTGATGAAAACGAAATTCTAAATTGTGAAATTCCAAATCATATGAGTTCTTAGGCCAAGATCATTCGTGAAAATGTATTCTGTCTAAGAGGTCATCGTGATCATGTTCTGGTATGTCTATGTCATATGCTTTATTGCATTGAGACCTCCACAAAGTACAATCTAGCATTTTTCATTCTAAAACGAATGGAAAGCATTCAAAATACCCCTAAGGCAAATCAACCTTACGGAATGCTATTGAATAGATTATTTACTCATGTCGTGTCTAATTTTCCTGAGTTTTCAAATTATCGCTACATCTTATGTGATCGTGTCATGCATCCTCTTGCTCCTCATTATGAGCAAAAAACGCGATCGGATCATGCCACAAAAAGATGTCGCTCTTCCAATCCTAGCTCATCTTCTAATGTTCTTGATCATCCATCATCATCTCATCATATAGATGAAAATGATGAAGAATCATTTCAATTTAATACTCCCTCGCCATCTCAACTCATCAATTCTTTGTCAAATGTCGTTCCTAGAGTCTTTGAAAACCCAACTCATGAAAATCTATGGAGAATCGTTTAAAGCTCCTAGGATTGAAAATAACAAAGTATTGATACGCAGCGGAATATAAATAAAGAACAATGTTATTTTCAATAAGGTTTTACATTCATACAAGCCCTAATTCTATTTGATCATTATTGGGAATTACAGATTTGATGATACAAAAGAGCAACAAAATGAAACAAAAGGATCAAAGTCGACATTATGGAATTCTACAAGCTGGTGGAGAGCATGAAGATATTAAGTTAAGGGGAAGCAGTTAGCAGTTTACAAAGGAAGATTTTGTTTCATTCAGAGAGATCCATGATCTTAACTTTCTCAACTTTATGGGAAGTTCGTACAAGAACATTGTTTGTTTTGTCATCATCAAATATGGGAAGGTTGTTAGGAATTACAGATTTGATGATACAAACGAGCAATAGAATGAAACAAAAGGATCAAAGCCGACATTATGGAATTGTACAAGCTGGTGGAGAGCATGAAGAATTTTTGAAGATTTGGTCAAAGATTTGAAGATAAAGATTAGGAAAGATTTAAATAGATTTAAATAGTTTCCTTATCTATTGATTTACTTCCTTTGTAAGTCTTGGACTCTCCCTATATAAAGAGTCCTAGGCATATAGTTTTTAGTGTCCACAACCTAGAGATGTAGACGTCTCTAGGACTAATAGTTAGTAGTTAGTTAGTAGCCCCAAGGTATAGAATTACGGCAAGGTGGAAACGTGTAACACCCCCATTTTTACATATAGCAGCGGAAGCTAATCTGGGGTATTACTTCAAGGTACAACAGTCATAATCATAGAAAACGAATAAAAAAGAGTCGTTTTTGAAAATAAGTTATCATTCATTATTTCTTCAGAGTTTTTACAAACGAGAGGTTCCCAAAATCTATACAATAAAGTTTGAATGATAACGGTTTTTCTATCTTTATGTCCTCGCCACTCCGTGCCATTAGTTACCTGAGATAAAACATACTAAAAAGTCAACACAAAGGTTGAGTGAATCCATAGGTTTAAGTAATATAATTTGAATGCAAATGCGATATTTGGGTTACGTTGATATACACCCAGTATTGGTTTTAGGGTTTAGGGTTTTAAATTAGGGTTTTGAGTATAAAAAGATATATGAAAGCTTATGAATAGAATATTTAGGGTTTATACATTGTAGAATGAGTGTAGTAGCTTGCACACAAGTGATGGTGAAGAAATTAGAATGAAAACGGAGGTAAAACGGCTATTTTGGAGATCATGCTTAATGACTTATACATTGAGCTTTTAGAGACTTGTACTTTGACTTGAAGAGATTTTATATTTCAAATGAGATGTTATATTTCTTGTAAATTTTCTTTAGTAGCTTGTGTATTCACTTTAGATGTTAATCCTTCATGGAATTAGGGTTTAGAGGCATCCAATAATGGTTTAAAGCCCGTTTTGATATAACGTTGCGAATGGTACATTATAGGAATAATGTACTTTGTAAAAATGATATTATGATATTAACTTGATATATTATGATGATTGCTTAACATATATGAAGATAGGTGATAAGTGTAGATTACACATATTTATTTATGCTTAAAAAGGCCCAAATAAACCCAAAACAGATCAAAAATGGCAAAAATGTGCCTGTATCTGAGTTTATTGTGTGCAGGTATGGATATGTCAAATATTACAAGAAATCAGTCAAGAACGAACACGAGAACGGATGAGTGATCAAGAAGCTAAAGATCTCAAAGCCGAAGCCAGAGAAATCATGCCTCAGCCTTCTACGGTCAAACCACAGTCAACCCAAACCCAAGCTCCAATGTTTTATAAATCACAAGGGCCAAATATGCAATTTCCCAAAATTGTTCATAAGCTGAAATAAGTCTTGCCAAACACAAGGGCCAGTAATGCAATTATCCTATAGATACAAAAGGCGCGGGTCAACTGAGCGGGTCAAATCTACCCGTGGGTTTCCTCTCTACCAATCACAGCTCGACCCCCAACCCGATTACCCAATTCCTAACCCAACCCTAACCCGACCTACCCGGCTACACTAATACCCTTTTACAGTTACTGTACCACCCTTTTTACCCCAATTTCGATCAAAATATCACTCACACACACAAGAACACCAAGAACACCCTAAACCCTAATTAGTTAACCTCTCACCCCCACACCAATTAACCTTGGGGTTAATGTCCCTCTCACACACCTTAACCCACCCATCACTTTCAAATAACCACAGCCCATTCCACCCTGGCTTAATCAAGCAATCTCATTGGTTGATGTGACGTGTGTATACACTCACATAACTAGCACACCAAGCCATGTCATTGATCCGGGTTAATACTCATTTAATCTAACGGCTTACAAAAAGAGGAATGAGATGGAGGGTTGAGATGAAAGAGAGAAGAAGGATCGAGAAGCTCAAGGCTCGGGTATAAAACCCCCATCATTCCAGCTTCGAAGGATGTAATTTTTTTAGTTTTTTTGTTTAGTTTTATTTTTTGTCGATTCAGTTTGAGTAGTTGATTTTTTTTTATTTGTAATTTCAGTTTCATGTTATTCATTTAAATTTGTAAGAACTTATTTCAGTTTTAATAAAAAGTGTTATTTGATATTAAGCTGTTTCATCATTTAAATTCTGTCAAAGTGTCTTGAATTTGCTTTGTTTATGTAGTTTAAGAGGTAGATTATGGAGTTGCTAAGAGCTTATAAGCTGATGAGCTTATACAGCTTATTTTAAATAAGCTGAGTTAAGTTTTAGTTTTTTAAAATTAGCTATTAAGCTGTTTTATAAAAAAAGGGGATGCTGTTTGTTGGTGGTTAGGAGCTGTAGGGACCTGTCTTGCATAATTAATAGTTTCTGTTAGTTTATAATTTACTCTGTTAGTCCTTGCTAGTTTCTCTATCAGTCCTATTTAATTTACATCGTTAGTCCTTTGTTAGTTTATAGTTTATTCTTGTTAAGTCCCTAGGTCCAGGGACTGTTTCTGCCATTAGTTCGATCTTTGTGTTTTTAGTATAAAATCTCAAGTTACCCCGCCTACCCTTGTCTTTACTTTTTGACATTTTCAACCCATGTGTTTGGGGTGTTTTTAGTTAAGTTTTATAAAAAGAGTTTCATTAATTAAATATTTAGGTTTTCAAATTTAATTAGTTAAATTAGTTTTTATTTAATTGTTTAAATTTGGGGCTTTTTATAAAATTAATTTTCTGCACTTTTTCTTGTTTTAAAAAGTATTTTTACATAATTTTTAGTTTAAGTTTAATATTTTTAAAAAAAATCATTTTCGAATTTAGTCTTTATTAATTTCGAAAATCAAAAAATCATAAAAAAATTAGAAAAAGTTTGATAAAAACACAAAAATATTAGTTTAATTTTAAAACTTCTTAGGTATTTTTATTGAGAAGTAATTTTTATCTTTTTAAATCTTTTAAATAGAAAAAAGTAATAAAAAAAATGTTTTTCTCTTACTTTTAAGTAATTTAGAATTAATTTAGTTTAAAAAGTATTTTTCTTAATTTTTATCAATTTAATTTTTCCTTTTAGAAAGTATTTTTATAGAATTTTTAGTTTAAGTTTTATATTTTTAAAAATTAATTTTCATTAAATAGTTTTAAATTCATAAAAAATCCAGAAAGCCTTTAAAAAAATATTTTTAATTTTCCTAAAAAATTTTTTTCTTTTGCATTAATCTAGGTTTTAGGGAATTCTATGTTTACAATTGTTAAGTTTTAAATTGCTTTTGTTTTTTTTTTTTTAATGTCGCATTTTATTTACTTTCGTAATTAGTTTAATTTGTTAATTAGTAGTTTAATTGTGCCTTTAATTTTAGTAGTATAATAAATCAAAAATATCTCTTCTCTTATTCAAATCAGGATTATCCAAACTTATAAACGAGGTTTCCATTGCACGAGTCGTTTGGTGGAAACGACCAGGGTGATATAACTTGCCCGGTTTTTAATTTACGTTATTCTTATTATATTCTATCATATTTTTGAAGTGAATTTTATCAAGGGTAAATCTGGTAACTTTCTTAATTAACTCTCGGGTTTATTTTATTTTTATATTATATTTACGTGTTATAAAACTTACAAATCAATTTTTTGGGCGCCGTTGCCGGGGATTGTGTAAAGGTTTCTCTTGTTTCGAGATCTGTGATTTGGTTTGAAGATCCTTTCGTCCTCGAAAGTTAAATTTTTGTCATAAATTCAAAAATCCAAAAAAATAAAAAAATATAAAAATTAAAAAAAATATATTTTCTTTTTCTTTTTAGTATAAGTAAAAGATAAAATATATTAAAAAAAAAAATAATTTAAAAAAAATCAAAAAAATATAAAAAAAATTGTTTTAATTCTGAAATAAAAATTCAAAGTTGGTTAAACGAACACCAAACAAATTATATCTTCCATTGGATATTATATAAATAGTTCCGGTGAACTTGCAATTGTTCCCAATTTCGTAATCAATGATTAACATTGCCCTTTGGTGTTTCTCTACGACGTACGGCTCACCTTGAAAAGAAATTTCTAAGAGCTACCGTGAAGTTGAAGTAGTTGATTATTTGGTTAAGTTCTCTTTCGTGTAAACCGTTTAAATTTCATATTTAAAAAAAAAAAAAAAGAAAAAAAAAATAAAAAAAAACGGGAAAAAAAATAGTGTTAAAATTTTTGCATTTTTTCCTTAATTTTTTGTTTTCTTTTTATGCGCACTCGTTCGCAATCTCTGGTAGACGTCGTCAACAAACCAACTCTTTTCGGAAAAATCCAATCTGTTGAACAAAACGTATGTTTCCAATGGCGACAATCGAAACGATGGCTCAAATCGTTACAAGGGCACCCCATCGATGTTGGGTTATGAAGATGCTAAGTTGTTTCCTCAATCAATTGCCAACCACATTGCGAAACTTAAGCAACCGTTAATCAATCTTGTGCAAAGGCAACAAATTTTGGGTAGACAAAGATCCCCACAATATCTTCGATTTTATTAACAAAGTCACTTCAAGTTTAGAAACCAGAAGTTTCCCGAATACTTCGTGTTTTAAGCTTTTGCTTTTTCCTTTTTTCTCTAGACCGGTGAAGCCCGCGAGATTGGTTAGACAAGAACCACCAAGATCAATTCTCACTTGGGACGACCCTGTTTCAAAATTCACTAAACCAATTTACTTCCCACCTTCAAAAAAACCACTTACTATCAGAAATCGAGATTCATTACTTTTTATCAAAAAACCCAAAAGACAAGACATTTTTTGAAGCATGGGAACGTTTTAAAGGGAACTCCTTCGTCAATGTTCCTCACCATGGCTTTTTCGGAACTCCACCAAACTAGATTACTTTTTTAAACTCTTTGAATTCACAAAACGATCAGATGCCTTAGATTCTGCAGCAGGTTGGAAATTTCTTGGACCCAAAATGCCAAGAAGGTTTAGCAATTTTGAAGGCAAGTCCAATTAGTTCGTTACTCAAGAAGTCGTGTAATGATTCAGAGTATGAGTTCGGAGCTCCTCTTTCTAATTCTTCATCTTCTAATAATTCTTTCGATATGCAAACAAATGCCGCTTCTCTCGTGGTTTAGATGACGATCAAGTATGAACTCAATTGATGAGTCAAATGAAAAGCTTTAGGTTGTTACTCCTTCACCAGTCAAAGCAGTTGAGGTAGTTTGGTCACTTGTGGATCAAATCACAATTTTAACCATTGTCAGTTAACACCATCGAAGTGGGAAAAGATTTTTCCCGTTTTTCAAGATAATATCCCAACAACTTTCAACAAACCGCAGCCATTGGGATTTTTTCTCCAAAGAAAACCAACCTTCACAATTTGGAGCATGTCATATGAGACCTCCGGGTTTCAATTCATCCGAATGTCAAATCAACCAAAACGGATGGAGAAACTTTAATCAAAAACGTCTCAAAACAACCATTAAAATCAAGTTTATCGAGCTCCTCGTACCAAACACCAACCAAACAACCACAAAATCAATCATGTTTTTACCCTACCAACCTCCAACAATTAGTGTTTTGGAATAACAGAATTTGAAAACTTCGGTCAAGGCAAACGATGCGGTGTTGAAGAATGTGCAAAATCTAAATCAAAGGTTTGCAGAATCATTGGCTAATGTTACAAGTTTGTTTTTTGACAAAGTCTTTGTTCTTATGATAATTCACAAATTCAAGCCTCTACTTCAAGTTCAGGGAAATCTCTTCCAAGTCAAACCGTAAATAACCCTCGTCAGCAATTTTAAAGCTATACTACAAGGAAGTGGTAAGACTATGGAACGAACCTTCGATTCCTCTTGTCCTTCACCCGATGGTTTCAAAACATCAAAAGGAACCTGAACAAAAAACCCGAAGACGTCAACGGAAAAAGTTATGCAAAATCCTTAATTTTGGAAAATACCGCACATGTCCCATCTCGCCGGGGGATGAGGATTTAAATATTTCATGGAAACTTTCCAAAACCATACATGCAAAGAAAAACATTAATCTGATTCTAATTCCTATTTCTTACCATCTAAACTTCATATCCTTGAGGTGGATGAAAGTTGAGAGAACACGATAAAACCAAAGTGCTCAATTTAGCCGGGTTTTAGAAAAATGTTCAAACTAAACTTCGTTTAGAGATTGGATTGGAAAGATGCTCGTGTCGACATGCCAAAGTTAACAAATGGTTAAACTCGTTGCTAAGAAACAAAGAGAAGTTGAGAGAGATCGATATCACAACTGTGAATGATGATTGGTTCCGCTTTCATCATGAAACAAAAGTTCCCGAGAAACTCCGAAGACTCCGGGGAAAAATTTCTCTTATCCCATGTGCTTTACAAGAATCTCAAACAGACTAGTGTTTAGCCGATTCAGGAGCTAGCATTAATCTTTGACCTCATCAATTTACAAGTGAACATTGGGGATTGAAGCTTTGACTCCCTACTCGCTTGACACTTGTGTCTTGCCAACCGTTCCATTTGCACACGATGGGGCATAGCGAGGATGTTGTAGTTAGAGTCGTTGGATTCACTTTTCTTGCAGTATTTTGTGGTTGGTTAATTTTGAACCCGATACTAGAGAGTGCCTATTATTATAGGGTAAGGGACCCTTTCCTTCGAAACCGCAAAAAGCTATCTCATTGATTGTAATGAAGAGAATTCGACCTGTAAGAGTAGGAAAAGATTGAACTTGTTTATTATGGCCGATTATAAATCTGAGAAAAACAAAGATAAGAATTGTGTTTCACGTATTTCTATTATCGATTTTTCGAAAGAAGAAGATCCGTTTAGTGGCAAGTCCCTCTATTCCATCCGATGATTCCTTTCTAGTTCTTCCTCCAGTGAAAGAATAGTGATTAATTTTGAGATGTTTCAACGATGAACTTGCTCTCTTTAATTCGTTTACCCCGTGGTTATGATGATCTCAACTCTTAAGAAGGACATTTCATGGATGTAAATTTTCAAGTTTTATCAAATTCATCTTTTCGAATTCGATGCAGTTTCAAAATCCAGGCAACGTTGAAAACCCACTCTATGAAGGTAGAGAAGGATTAAGGATATTTTTGTCGTGATTATGTCTTCTTCTTCTCCACACTTTCTTCACCGGAAGCATATGGGTATTATTAGGAAGATTATTTGAAAAAGTTTCGATTCACCGGGAATTGTCTTGCCCTCCCTATCCACCCTTGAAGTTTTAAGTAGCATATCCTAATTACTACTCTCACCGGAGAGATATGGTTTGTCATGGGAAAAACACGATGTTTTCTAGTTAGTTTTCAGATTTGTGTGGAAAATGATGAATCGAATTGCGATAAGGAAAAAGATAATTTGTCTCTTGACAACATTCTTACATAAGAAACCAAAGACTCTTTCTTTTCCTAAAGAAGTTGAAGAAATCAAGGGAACAAGAAGAGGAAAGTTTCAAGTGATGATTCATATCAATACCATTGTCATGCCAATCGAATCCTTTTGATAATCCAATTGATTTTAATGATCATTTCTCCAAACCAAAGGGCTTGAACAAATGGGACTAATCCATTTCATTTAAACTCTACCACAAACAAGGTATTTTTACCACATCCTTTGTCTAGATTACCGACTCGCCTTTCACTGCGGAGTTTTTTTCCGTCGGCTAGTGTACCTTGAATTTCTCTCGAACGTGGACAAAGTTATTAAAAACATTGGTATACTAGTTTATCATGCCAATTCATGATAAAAATCTTTGTAATCATTGGGAGGGAGAATTTAAAAGAGAACATTTCCTCCGGGACTCTTTTAGTTTTAAGAAAACACCGTCAATTTTTCTACATCCTGCTAGGAAGAACACCAGATGAATGTTTGAAGAATGTTGTGCTTAATTTCTACCAAAGTAAGAAGACGTTTCCTCTAAATGTTGAAGATGTCAATTCCTTTGCATTTATCATTTGGACTTTTCTTCCATTTCACATTATACCAATAACATCACTTGATTTTCTCCCTTTCAAAGTGTGAGAATTTTTGTTTTTTGATCTGGAATCATACGTCTCACAATCCTAGTGGCCAGAGTTTAATTGAACGATTTACTATTTGGCTCTCTTATGGGACATAAAAATTCAGGGAGATCGAGTCTGAGCTTGCGACTCGGTTAATCCAAAACAAAGCCGCTTCGTGGCGAGTTCACCCCATGGCTTATCGTCATTTACATTTCTATTTATTTTCTAATCTCTAATGTGTTGTGATTTGTTGAGGGACCCATCCTCTTTCGTTTTCTCGTTGTTTCTTGTTTTGTTGTTGATTTGGCAGGATTAACCCAACATTTCAAGAATCCTCTCGTGTTCGATGCTAATTCGAAGCACTCGAGTTTCTCATCCTTTGTGTGGAAATTAAGTTTGGTGAGTCAATTCCCTTTATCTTATCGATGTTAACGAAATTATCTTTGTCTACTTAATAAACGGCTTCTTAGATTTTCGTAGGAACCGATTAACACATTGAGGACAATGTTTCATTTTCGTTTGGGTAGAGGGAAATCTATACGGAAGATTGGATGTGCCTGCTATTGTGTTTCTCACGTTACCCGTTTTTCCCCACAAAAAAATAGCAAAAAATTTTTAAATTTTTCATCTAAAAAAAAAAAAAAAAAAAAAAAAAAAAAAAAAAAAAAATAAAAAAATAATAATAATAAGACAAAAATGTAGGTTTTCCGCTGGTAAGAATAAGAAGTAATTTTTGACCCGATTGACGTGTAGAGTTCTAGCTTTTTCCCTTAACAATTAATGATGATAGTTTGTGCTAGTCTCATATAGACTTTAAACATGCTAGACTTGAAATCGTTGTAAAGGAAGCTTGTGACTAATACTCAAGTAGATTTTAAATATGCCGAGTTGGTTTTATAAGCTAAGATTTTGCAAAAATTTTTCTTTTGTGAAGAAACAAGAAAATGTAGTTGTTATTTTTTAAGTCATGATATTAACCGTTAGAATAGTTAGAATAAGTTGGTTTTCTTTCAAGCTTATAGGTGTTATATTATGGCTTTTTCTCCCATTAGATTGTTCACACTTCTATTATATATAAATGATTTAATATATAGAGTTTGGTATGGTTTTTTTGGGTTAATAATTACTAAGAGAAGTTTTCTTTAGGTTCCTTTGTGATTAGGATGAGTACACATCAGGAATACTTAATTTGGCATAAAAATACAAAAATATAATAAATAAGTATCTCTGCCAGATTACTTCATCGTGTCGGAGGCGTGGCCGATGTTGGAGTTTTCATATAAGGTAGAGTCCGGTGTCATAATAAGTAGAATAACCTCTTGTCGACTCCGCTTAATTTTTTTATTTTTATCGATTGTGGCTTCGAGATAATAGGGCACCGGTTTTTACTTATATTAATCCTCCAAAGTCTGTGAATATGTTTGCTGCTCTTTGCTGTCGGACGGCGTGGCCGATGTTGTAGCCTACTAAAGGACTGAGGTTTAATAATGTTGCTTAATTTTTGTCTTATTTTGTGCCTTAAAGAGCCTAGGGTATTATGGTGCAAATAATGATTGGTTCATTTCTTGTCTTAAAGAGCCTTTAGGGTTATAATGACCATGAATGAGTGCCTTGCTTTAGTAGCCTAATTAAAGCCAAATTTTGGTCGCCTCGATGTGGACTTTATATCTTGATTGCATTTGATCTTTTTTGTAAAGAGCTAAAGCTAATTATTGCGGTTCTTTACCATACGCATTTATTTTCTTGAATTCTAATAAGTATCGAAACAAAGTCTTAAAGAGCCTTCAGGGTAATGACTTAAGTGTAAAATTCCTGAGATACAAAAAGTTAGGATTTGTGGGAGGAAAAAGTATGTACACTAAATTAAATATATTATGATGTAGTGTTGTGTTCATGACTTGTAATTAACGGGATCTCGTTTTTTTTTAAGCTTAGCTTGGGAAAAGTGAAAAATCGAGAGCGATGATAAAGTTTTGATGAAGTTATTTTTAGACGCTTTTAATTGTGCTTTTGTTCTATGGATCCTAAAAGTCTACCAATGTGGTATTCGTAAACATAGAATTATGTCATAACATAATAAAATTGTATGTTAGTAGTTAATAATCAAGAAAAATCATAAAAAGAGAATAATCTTAGAAAATGGAAAGTCGGGTGTTTTTTAACTTGTGATATATTAATACCAAAGAATACTCTTTTCTACTTTTCAAAGGTTTAGTTTGGGGAATTTTTGATGGTATTTGGTTTATAAGCATGTGGATTATTGCGTGAGGACCCAATCGTTTTAGAGTGGGGAGGAATTTTGAATAAGTTGTAGATTAACACATATCTATTTATGCTTTAAAAAGGACCCAATAACCCAAAACGGATCAAAAAATGGCAAAAAATAATATTGCTTGTATTTCTGAAGTTTTATGTGTTTGGCAGTATGGATATGTCAAATATTGCAAGAAATCAAGTCCAGAAACGAACCTCGAGAACGGATGAATTGATCAATGAAGCTAAAGATCTCAAAGCCGAAGCCAAGAGAAATCATGCCTCAGCCTCTTACAGGCAACCACAGCTAACTAACAGTAAAAAACCAAACCCTATGATCTAATTTTTTTTATTAAGTTCAAGGGGTGACTTTTGCTATTAGTGAAAGTTGTATTAAGCCTTGAGTTAGTGCTTCCCAAACACAAGGGCCTGTTATGTAATTATCCCAAAGTTACCAAAAAGCGCGGGTCAAATGGCGGGTCAAATCAACCGTGGGTCTCCTCTCATCCAATCATAGCTCGAGCCCCAACCCAATTAACCCGGACCCTACCCGAAACTAACCCGGACCTACCCGGTTTCATTATAAACCCTTAAAACAATTACTGTTACCCCACTTTTACCCAATTTCGATTTACACAACTCACCAACACAAGAAAACCAAGAACACACCATAAAAACCCTAGTTTATTAAACGCCTTCTCCCATTACCAAATTAACCATGGGTTAATATTCCCCTAACATCCTTAACTCACCCATCGCTTTCAATTTTATCCCCTAACCTATTCACACCTGGCTTAATCAAGCAATTCTCCATTGGTTGATGTGACGTGTGTGTACACTCACATAACTAGCACACCAAGCCATGTCATTGATCCGGGTTAATACTCATTTAATCTAACGGCTTACAAGAAGAGAAATGAGATGGAGGGCTGAGATGAAAGAAAGAAGAAGGATCGAGAAGATGAAGTTCGGGTATAAATACCCCCATCATTCCAGCTTCGGGATATAGTTAGTTAATGTTTAATTTTTCAGTGTTATTTTTTTAGTTCAATTATTTTAGATTCAGTTTTAAATAGTTTTTTGTAATTTCATTTTCAATTCGTATTGTACCCTTATTTCAGTTTTAATAAAAGTGATATTTTATATCAATTAGTTTCTCGTTTAAATTCTGTCAAAAAAGTGTTGGTTATTATTATTATTGATAATTCGATCAAGGTTGTGAAATTGGATGGCTGAAATGTTTTCAATAAGGTTTAGGGCTGTTGGACAGCTTATAGGTTAGATTAGGGTGTTATTGGTTGTGATTTAGGGCTTATGTGAATAAGCCATAAGCCCACACAGCTTATTGTTCTTTCTTATTCCTGATGAATCCAAGGTACACCTTATTTAAGATTATATTTGTTCTGTTACTTTCTTTTAATAAGCTGTTTAGTTGAATTAGAGTATAGATAAGCTGTGGATTTGCTTATAGTTGAATAAGCAATTTGTTAAGTAGTTAAATTCTGTCAAGAGCTTAAAATTTGCTTTGTTGATTTAGTTAATAGGTAGATTAGTTGGTTGTTTAAGCTTACAAGCTGTTAAGCTTATTAGCTTATTTTTAATAAGTAAAAGTGGAGTGTTAAATTAGTTTTAGCTTTTAAATTCTGTTAATAAGCTGTTTAAATGAAAATGGATGCTGGTTGATATAATAGTAAAGGTTCAGGGGTCGATCTTGTTACTTTGAAACTTTCTGTTAGAATTATATTTACATCGTTAGTCCTTTCGTTATTACATTGTTAGTCCTTTGTTAGATTATTAGTTAACTTCGTTAGTCCCAATCTCAGGGACTATACCTGTCATTACTCAAAACTTTGTGTATTTTTCGAAAAACCCCATGTTACCCCGCCTACCCTCTCTTTTCGGTTAAGCCATTTTAGGCCCATGTGTTTGGGGTGTTTTTAGTTAAGTTTTATAAAAAATAGTTTTTTTTAAATAATAAAATTAGGTTTTTATTTTAATTAGTTAAATTAGTTTTTTATAAATAGTATAAAATTAGGGCTTTTTATAAAATCAAATTTCTGCACTTTTTCTGCTTATAAAAAGTATTTTTATAGAATTTTTAGTTTAAGTTTTATATTTTTAAAAATTAATTTTCATTAAATAGTTTTTAAATTCATAAAAAAATCCAAAAAGCTTTTAAAAAATATTTTTAATTTTCCTAAAATTTTCTTTAGCATTAATTTAGGTTTAGGAATCTAATTTACATATTTTAGTTTTAAATTGCAATTGTTTTCTTAAATGTCGCATTTTATTTACTTTCGTAATTAGTTTAATTTGTTAATTAGTTGTTTAATTGTGCCTTTAATTTTAGTAGTATAAATCAAAAATATATCTTTTCTTATTCAAATCAGGATCCAAACTTAAACGAGGTTTCCATTGCACGAGTCGTTGGGGAAACGACCCGGGTGATCATACTTGCCCGGTTTAATATACGTATTCTATATTATATTATATATATTTTTGAGAGTGAATTTTATCAAGGGTAACTTGGTAACTTTCTTAATTACTCTCGGGATTATATTATTTTATATTATATTTTATAGGTACGTAAAACTACTATCAATAGGATTGCCATAGATAGGTTGCCTGAGCCCGTTAACTTTAGGTATGCAAGAAATGTTGCACATTGAGATATTGGCAAAGTAAGTAATGTAATGTAATAAAGCAAAAAATTTCCCTGAAAAAGGTGAGTTCATATATTACTGATAGATTGTACATCATCTAACTTAATAGATGGATATTTACATTTATGAAAATTGTGGGTTGTTATAAAACGTATGGAATAAAAACCTTGTTTGATAATATATTGTTCTTTATATTCCACTGCATATTTATATTATCTATAAAACATATCCTAGATGAGTCTATAACGATCTCTACAATCAGAATAGAATGGTTACCTAACTGGAACAGGATCAAAGATACTTTGATCTTAGGGCTAAGACGATCTCAAGTGCTGAGATCATCTGGTGTTTCCTGACTACATGATTGAAACACCTTAAACGCCTAAAAACACACACATAAACTATGTCTATGGATAACTTTATATAGAGAGTCCATAAGACTTATAAAGAAATATAATTGTATTAGGAAACTAAATCTTTTCCTAATCTTTGATCTTTATCTTTTAAGGAAGTCTTCTAGAATCCTCCATCTTTTGTAGAATTCCATATTGTCAAATTAGACCCTCTTGTTTCATTCTTTTGTATCATTCTTTTTGTATCATTCTTTTTGTATCATTGTTTTTGTATCATCAAATCAATAAATCCTAACAATCTTTCCCTATTTGATAATGACAAAAGAAACTTAATCCTCAGCAATCTTCATCTTCAAATCTTGATCTTCTATGAATGAAACAATCTTCTAATCTTCCCCTTAACTTAAGATTTCCTTTGAACTTCTTCCATGTCATGCCACCACACTTAATAAGTTGCAAATCAAATCATATCATATCATCTCTGTAACATTTTCCCCATTTTGTCATTATCCATTAGGAGACTGTAAACATATGCAACTTTGATCTTTACAACTACAAACCATATATTAAATTTCTAATTCAAGCTTTCCAATGTCTTAAATTACCCTCCATGACGCACAATAAGAATAATGAATTTAAGCAGTAGAAACTTAAACTAGAAGTAGTAATAATGACTTAACAGTAGTTATAATCATAACCTTCCCCTCAAGTGGTGCATGTAAAATATCCAAATGGTTAAACACTTTATCATATGCTTACCCTAAAACCAATATGTTAACTATCTCTTGAATCTGTTGGCTCTTTACAATGACTACAGATGGAGAAAACTCAGTATTACAAACTTGATGCTGAAGTAGAATAATCTAATCTTGTGTCTTATGTCTTGTACTATCCACGTGACTCCAAACTCATACTGATGATATATAAGTAGACCTCAATCTCTTGACAAAATCCTCATCTAAATGAGACACTGAGCACTACAACGTAACTCCTTTAAGTGATAGCAAATGTGCGCATTGAGCACCAAAAGTTTGTAGATCACACATTGCTAGATTTGACAAGTCTTTGTCAACATCGATTTTAAGCTCGAACAAGTTATCTTCAAAGTCATCATCCAACCAAACTTGACTTTAAGATATGATAAGAACACTCACTCGTGAAATTCCACTTCAACTTCAAATAAGTGATAAACAATTGTCGCCGTAATCAATTCTTGTAATAAATCCATAGTATAATAGCCTTTTCTATGCGAGATCTTCTTTTCTAATCCGAGATCCAAACTATGTGTTATTTGATATCGTACAAAGCTAGCAGTAGTAATTCATTGAAGCCCAAGTAGTAGTAACTAACGGCTTTTATTACTAGTAGTAGAAACTGCATTTAACGCTAGCAGTATTAACATAAATATCACAAAACAAACCTGGCAGTAGTAAGTGCTTCTATTACCTTAGCAGAATTAATAATCAAGAAGCAGTATTAACAATCATAAGCAGCATTAACTAATACTGTTCAAAACCCTCTATTCTTTGCAAGCTGCCATATCTTCCTAATGATCTTACCAAAATGCTGAACAAGTAGAGACTTTAGAATAAGATTGAATGACAACATTAACAAAATCAGTCCCTTTCAAAATTTTTAAGCCCCATTATACCACGACAATAATCAGACCCATAAAGCATATTCATGGTCTGATCCAAGAACGAAACCCCATAACCTGAACAACAACGTCATAAAAAGACCACATCCATAAAAACCGACCACCAATCATGTATACAAAACATCTATGCCTAGGGTTTTAATCCAGCTATCAAAATGCATCCAACCAGTATAGCGATCAACACCAAATCAAAAATAGAATCAAGAAATTTTGTCAATACCTGTTGTTTCTTTACTGCTTTAAGCAACTTCGTATTATTCGTATCAATCCACTTCTGTGCTTCTTCAAGATCAAGTTCTGCTTTGACAGCAAATATCCCATCCAAGGCTAAACACGAACCTCCAAACATTGGCAGCGATTACGATAAACAAATATTCATGACCAAATCACCACGAATCAGAAGCCCAAACAATGAGTAACGCAGCCAAGATATAACAAACAGCCACACATGCAACAGATTAAGGATCACAGCAAATACCGAAACCCTAAAATTCTAAGGTTCTTGAACGATTTAGAATAGCGGCTGAAACCCTAAAAACTTTAAAACCCTTGCTTCAAAACTGGTTTTGAAACAGCCTTCAAAATCCTAAACTCTTCTTGCTTGAATCACATGAAGTCGTGTACCTGATGATCATTCTTTCTGCTTACCGAATTAGAATATTACCAAATTAAACAGTTACCGAATTTGAAGAAGAATAAGAAACTCAAAACACTTTTCTTTTAATTGTAAAACCCTATAGATCCTAGATCAAGAGCCACCAGGCTCTGATACCAATTGCGGATAATCGTTTAAAGCTCTTAGGATTGAAAATAACAAAGTATTGATACGCAGCGGAATATAAATAAAGAACAATGTTATTTTCAATAAGGCTTTACATTCATACAAGCCCCAATTCTATTTGATCAGAATAGAACGGTTACCTAACTGTAACAGGATCAAAGATACTTTGATCTTAGGGCTAAGACGATCTCAAGTGGTGAGATCATCTGGTGTTTCCTGACTACATGATTGAAACACCTTAAACGTCTAAAAACACACACACATAAACTATGTCTATGGATCTCTTTATATAGAGAGTCCATAAGACTTACAAAGAAATCTAATTGTATTAGGAAACTAAATCTTTTCCTAATCTTTGATCTTTATCTTTTAAGGAAGTATTCTAGAATCCTCCATCTTTTGTAGAATTCCATATTGTTGAATTAGACCCTCTTGTTTCATTCTTTTGTATCATTCTTTTTGTATCATTGTTTTTGTATCATCAAATCAATAAATCCATCAAAATCAATAAAAATCCCACAACAATCAAACAATATGCACTCCCCATACCAAACTGAAATTCTAAACCATCAAAGCCAAGATCGAGATGAGCACCAAAAAGGGTTAAGGTCAATCGGAAGAGCTCTAAAAAACACGATGATGGGTAGCAAGAAGTGAAGAAACTTGAAGGAATATTAGATAATTATTATTACTACTATCTCTTATATCACTAAGTACTTTATTACTTTAATACTTGGTTTCATGGATTTATTATTATTAGGATTTATGCTCGAAGGTAGACAATGCAATTTGACATGGGTGATCTTTCAATTTTATCATCCATCAATTATTAGACTATATGAAATTGCCATGTATATTTAAAAATTGTACGCCTGCTTAATTTCTCATTAAATTCTAATTTGCCTTGAACTAGTTCTATTACATCTAGTTGCCCAAGTTAGAATTAGTTGATTCTTGAGTATTAGGAGTTGCTGCCTTCTTTTGTCACAAACCAATCTTTTTCTGCACTGAAAGGACAAAGTTGAGAAAACTGGGAAAATTTGCTAAATCCCAGAAAATGGCCTCCAAAAAGAAATGGTGACCCCCTAATATATCTGGGACCCCCAACCTTTATGGGACCGTCAACAGGAGAGAACGAAATTTAAAGTCTTCTCTCTTTTTATGCAACTTTGACCCTCCTACCTATAGCTACAAGCTGACATTTCTCTATTTAGACAAACCATCTCTTGTACCTTTTTCACTTAATTCCATGCTTTTCCATCTTTCCTCATCTCTTCCATTATTTAAACCACAACAAATCCTTCATTCTTCATCATCCTCTCTACTTCTCTTATTCTTCTTCATTAATGTCTTGCTCAAACCCTCCTCCAAACTTCTCAAGGAAACCTAGAATTTTGGTAAGACAAGTTTAGAGGCGCACTACACATACACCAAAATCTCCTCCTCCCTCTCAAAATGATTCTCCTTCACCTTCACCACCTACCAACAATCCAAATAGGAAACAAATGGTAAATCAACTCCACTAAATTTCTCAACTTCTTGAAACAAATCGCCATCATGCAACTAATGCCTACTCTCAAGTTCCACCCTCTCCACACTCTCCATCACCACCTTTAATCCATCCCGCTACTCTTGACCAAGTTAACTTTTATTCGGGGTTTTGTCATTGTTGTATGTACACCCGAAATCAATTTCAATCAATAAGGAATGAGCTCAATTTCATTTAATTTCTTGTCACTCCCCCCATTCCTCAAGCTCGCACACAACCAAACCATGCTTCACCTACCTCCCCTTTCTCACCCTACAATGATTAAACACTCTCATATCTTTAGTTTATCTGAATAATCGAAAACCCATCTTTTGGTTATGGCATCTTCTAGACATTAAGAATAAACTAGTCTTGCTTTAGGTTTAAAAGTATTTCTATGACATGCTTAGTTAATTTATCTTGTAGTATTCATACTATTTAAGTATGAATTTGCCTTGTCATTTCTTGGTATTATTAGAAATTTATGCCCTATTGTATAAATTTGCTATTTATGAATGAATTTATCTTATTATTATGGGTGATATGAATTCATGTAGAATATATGATTTATCTTATCTCACAATTAAATGACAAGAAAACTAGAGAGAGAGTGGAAGGATTGAACACTTTAGAGAGAGAAAGGAAAGAGAACAATATTAGTTTAGAAAATGAATAAGTGAACAACCAACCCTATCCAAGAGGTAGAGAGGGGTTCTTATACCACACAATGGTCGGTCACTTATGAGGCCTTGTGGGCTTTACATGGCTTTGGCCCGTTTACCTTATCAAGGTTCCAAAAACTATACTACGAGCCTATCCTATGATATTATGGAAGTGACCGATACTTTTCATATTTCCAACAATCACCCCCTAAGGGAGGTCACTCCATTTTACAAAACAATTAATCCTAGCATATTATGTTTGTATTTAGTCTTGAGCTTGTAGTCTTTAAATTTTAATCATTATCTTAGGATATGTTGTAGTGATCTTCGACTTTTATGCTTGAGCTTGTTCCTTTAAAGCTTGACTTGTATGTGAACTTGAACTTCTTTGAGATCATCAACCAAACATAATCTCTTATCATCATATTGAGATATTATTGCCTTCTTGTGTACTTGTGACTTTTGGACCAACATGCTCATACTTTTCTTGATGTTGAAAGCTTGAATAAAACATCTTTCTTGAAGCTCTTTAACTTTAACACTTTGTCGCTTCAAGAAGGACGTGTGGTATCAAAGTAGCGGAAGTCTTGAAACATGTACGTAATCTTTCATGATGTCTTTATGTATGTCGATCGAGTATGAACATGTGGCTATAAATCTTGACTTGTCTTGATCCAATAGCTGCGACCATCGAGATTACCTGCATGAAAGGGTTAGTGATAATCAACATGTATGGATGAAAGTGGCTTTGTCACTTCGTCGAATACGGTTGCAATAACCACGGTTCCCCGTTGATCAGTGTAAATACTACCTGTGATCAGGTAGAATTCTGAAGAATCTCCTTGACAGGGTTTCACAGCTGTACTAGCCGTTCTCATTACTGGGGCGTCTTAAAGCAGACAACACGGTAAGAGTGAACCGGTAAGTTACTATCTTCCCGATTAAGTCATCAATTTGTGTTCAACTTTCCTATGTTCAGATACCCTTGTAAGGCTTCCCATGGACATAAGATTGAAAATTGATTTAGCAAAATCAATCGGTGTGACAAGATGAAAATGGTTTTTATAACATACCAACAGTTTTATCTTTTTCAAAATTCATCTGTCAATTCTTAAGTTGGACCGCCTTGATATCCAGTGTCACAAGTTTGATCCATATAGGATCTCACAAGTCACCTACCGTAGAGCTTGTTTGATGTTGGCTTTGGAAGGATTTCCATCGTCATTGTGAATACTTTAGTATCACTCTGATGTTTTGGAAATATCACAAGGATAATGCGTAGGACTCTTAAGTTATTACTTGTTTTCTGTTAGCCTTACTTTTTAGTGAAGCTGGCATCTTACACATGAATTGGACTAGCTATAGACTGTCTGCTACACGTAGGGACTATTATTGTAAACAAGGTATAGATAGCTTTGTGTTAGGCTATAAATACCCTCATGAGTCTTCATGAGGGGTTGGTTGAATCATTGTGTAAACTTCATTCTTATCTTAATAAAACACATAGTTCATTCCCTTTCTCTCACTACAACCATGGTTCATCTTCTATGGTTTGATCAACCAAGACCCCCCGAATAAGGTGTTTTGAATAATGTAACAAGTGGTATCAAGAGCATCAGGTTGTGTCTTGTATTCGTGTGTTTGTGTTGTGTTCGTGATTCCAGCATATCTCAGCTTATTCTTAAGCTTATTTACGTGGGTTTTTTTGATAAAAAGCACGAATTTGTTTTTTTGTTGTTTCAAGAAATTGTTTTTATAACAGTTTTGTTTCTACTTTTTATGAGTTTTTTTTGGTTGCTTATTATCCAAAACGTAACAAAAAGTATATATGGTCATGTTTCACTTTCATAGCTTATTTTTGAGACCTTTACATGTTTTTTAGGTGTTTAGCAGATTCAGTGGTTTGGGTTTATCATGTTTTAACTGCTTATTTCGTCCTTTAGCTTATTTTCGAGGCATAGTCTTGGGGTATAATCAACTTATTGTCGAAGCTTATTTATGGGTCTATTGGTGTCCTTCATCCCCACTGGTTATCAGATTCAAAGGAATCTCAGATCCACAATTTTAGCTGTCAATGACAGTTTTTTTGTGTTTTTGCAAAAAGACAAGAAATAGTACAAATGCGAGTTAACAACAAGGCGAGTTAACAACAAGGCGAGTTAACAACAATGTGAGTTAACAACAAGGCGAGTTAACAACCAAGGCGAGTTAACACCAACCCAAACCGAGTCAACTCACTGAGTTATTACCGAGTCATGAACCAATCATAAATGTAGAATAAGAAACTGACTCGAATCCAAATCACCAGCCTCAACAATCATCAAACATCAATCAAATCCATCACAATCTAAACCTACACGCCTTTGTTAAATTACAACAACACTAACTCCTTCTCCAAACATCTACAAGACTCGAACCTAAATGAAAATATTTATCAAGATCTCAGATATAATTTTTGTGTTGTGCAATCAAGCATCTGAACCTCATAAGATCGATACACACGAAACATTGTTCATCACAGACCTATGAAGAGTTTAAACCCTCATTCAATTTTTTCGAAATTAAAGAATGATCGATAACAACTCTGTTACAAACAAATCTTTGTTCGAATTGACATAATCAAAACCAAGTCGACCCCACTTGAGACCCTCCAAAGGATCTTGAAGCAAAAAATGAAGCACAAACTTGTTTGATTGGTCTCGCTTCATGTGATGTTTAGGCATAAGAATGCTCGTTGTGTGGGTTCTTGTTGTTGATTATCTACAAACGAAGGAGGGTTGATTATGTAGATTAGATCTTGTGATTTTTTTATGAGATTTATGGCAGATCATGAAGTATATTTTGGTTGTTTTTTTTCTCTGCGTCTGAAGGAGAAAAGAGGGGATGGGGGCGTTTGATTTTGAGATTAGGGTTAGGATATTAATTAGGGATTTTCTTATGATATATATGATATATCCCTAATTCTCAGCTGGGCTTGCTATAGATGGGTTTGGGCCGAATTTGTGATCTGGGCTATAGTTGTTGAGTGGGCCAAGTATTTCCAAGCATAGGCAGGCCGGGTTTTAACAATTTAAGCTGGGCCGAGATTTATTGGTTTGGTTATTGGCTGCTGGTCTTAATTGATTTTGTTGGGCCGAATATCTCTAATATGTGAGGCTATGGGCTGCTAATGTTTACAAGGTGTTGGGTTGAGTTATAATATTGGGCCGAAATGTTTATAGTTTATCTATTTTGGGCTCGTGTTATCAGATTAAGCCAGGTATTAAACATTCTATTATCGGGAAAAGTATACAAGACCGGGTTTATTACTTGGACGGGCCGTGCTTATGTTAATTTCTTAAGCCGATATCCGTTAACGACCATAACAACATCAAAAATCACGAACAACAACACAACAAACACAATACATTACACTAAAAATGATCCTTATCAAAATTCACCTTCATTCATAATGGCTAGTATTGAATTTTAATGACTACGGGGTTTTTGTACGATGTGACTTATTGGGATTGAAGTAATATTTCACGGGGAGTGTACTTATTTCGTCTTTGTTTTTGTCTACAAAAAAGATGACTTTTTCGGGCATATACGGTTTGTGATGAAGACTTGATTTATCTAGTTATACCTGATGTAAGGAGTTACAATGTAGTACTCACGGGTTATAGCTATCACTTTAAGGAGTTACATTGTAGTACTCAGTGTCTCACGTAGTTAAGGAGTTTTTCAAGAGGTGTTGTATTTTTTGTATACTTTGGTGCGGGTATATGGTACTTAGATATTTGCCTCTGCACCGTTCTTCATCACACGGATAGTACAAGATTAAGTCACAAGTCGGGGATTTTTTACTTTATTCTCGGGTTCATTTCATCGGGTTGTCTCCATCAGTGGTCATCAGTATTAGCCTACAGAATAGATAAGGGGATTTTGATCGGGTTGATCAAGAGAGATTTGTAAAGAGAGTATTTTTTCTTTCTTTTCTGACATCTTCTCACAGAGTATTGCTTATGCAATCACGAGTTATGATGCTAAGTAAGCAGTTTCAGTTGGCATACGATGTACACATGTGTAGGATGATTCCTTAGTTAGTCATCATACTGGAGGGAGAAATGTGTACATCCGGTACTTAGTTGATTTTTTATGTTACCGTTTTGATGTTACCGTTTCAACTACATAGAGGGATAAATTACGCACACTCAGGACTTAATTGACTTTTGTGTAGCAATTTATATCTGCACGTTCCTGGAGGGAGAAAAGTGCATTTCTGGGTCTTAATTGATTTTGGTGCTACGGTTTCGACTTCGGTAAAGGGATAAAGTGTGTACTTCGGGACTTGAATGCTTCCTAAGTGAGTCGATGTTGATATCATTCCTTCCTTATAGATTTTACAACATGAGAAAGGTCTTTAAGCCGAGCTGGAGGAGGTTGTATGACTCAAGACGAGTGCACTAATTCTTATCAGTCTCAGGGGTGTCTGTTTGGGAGGGAGTTAAGAATAAGAGCCTACTAGTTGGGAGGGAGTAAAAATGCAACTAGATATTGCACAAGAAGTTCAGAGCATAATACACATCAAAGCTGAAGTATTCGGATGAGAGAACTTCAAGGATGACAAATGAGGAGCATATTCAGAAGACTTCGACATGACCAGAAGTGCAAGAAAAGGAAGCTTTCTCAAGACATGCAGCTTACTCAGAAACTTCGAGATGACCAGAAGCATATGAAGAAATCTTTTGAAGACGTGTCTGGAAGGTATGAGCAGAAATCCAATCAAGACCGAGATCATCGGTAGAGAAAACTTCTAAGTCATTCTTAGCAGTATATTACAGTGTGTTCGTTTGCAAGCTGAAGAAATAAAGGTGGAGCATTCAAGCAGATTAAGATCATTAAAGACAATCTCAAGGAATGCTGGACTTCATTCTAATTATTTTGCTCTATTTTTCTTGTAGGAAACATTGTAACCAATTCACGTGTGACACCATCTTGGAGGGAGATTGTTAGCCTCACTTTTTAGTGAAGCTGGTGTTTTACACTTGAACTGGACTAGCTATAGACCGTCTGCTACACGCAGGGACTATTATTGTAAACAAGGTATATATAGCTTTATGTTAGGCTATAAATACCCCTAATGACTCTCCATGAGGGGTTGGTTGAATCATTGTGTAAACTTCATTTTTATCTTAATAAAACACATAGTTCATTCCCTTTCTCTCTCTACTTTCTCTCACTACAACCATGGTTTATCTTCTATGGTTTGATCAACCAAGACCCCCCGAATAAGGTGTTTTGAATAATGTAACAAGTAGAGAGATTTATGGATGATCTCTTTTGGCTCTAGACTCAATAGTGCACATTTAGTTTTAGTAATCGGAGGCTAGAGCAAACTGCCACCTTTTCAATACCAACTAACTCGGAGTGAGAAAGTCGATAGAAATGCGTGTAATCTCCGTGAGAAATGAAACCGAGAGACTTTGAGTAGACTAGTGGCTGGGAGGGTTGTGCATTGCGTCACTAGGTCCATGATGATTGTCTTCAATACCAGACAACAGCTTAGTGTTTCTGACAGTTTATGTATTGACCCGGTTTCTGCCTAAGTGTAAGGAGGGCTTCTTTCTTTTCACCCTTTATCTTACCTTTTCTTTTTCATTCTTCAACCCCTTCAGTGCTTACCGAGACTTCATGACTAGTACCTTGTTGGGTTTGTTCCAGTACTAGCTCCATCTCAGTCGGCACTATTCCCTTTTCTCACTTTTTCTCCTTTTTATCATACCTAAGGACTTCTATTCTATCTAATGGAATGTCCCTGGGTAGATCCCTCTGGTTCTGGCTGGATCATGGGAACGAATACCTATACCTAACCACCTTATAACTCCAAGTAATTAAATACATGGTCGGTCTTTTGGTATCATTCACAGCCTTAAAACCATTTGAAAACATCGATCAAGGTACTTTGATATAAATCAAAACATTTAGTACCTCGATGGTTTTACTTTTCAGAAATGCTCCCCCTGCATATGTGCATCGATAACCGAAAATGTTTAGCACATACGAGGATGGAGTTCACATATGAGTCTTTAAGATCACATTATACAAGTTATATATATTTTAATCACATTTTCTCCCCTTATCAAAAATGTCAAATCTCTTGATATTTTGGATATCAATTGATTCAAATATGTAAGAAAATTATTTGGGGAGAAAAATGTTCTAATTATATATCAAGCCTATTATTGGAACATTTTGATGCTCCCCCTCAAATTATGAGGGAATTATATGGTGTTTGAGTACGTTAATTTAAAAAAATTGAATTTACTAAGAAATTCTTGAAAATTCGTACTCAAACACTATATATGCCTATTTCTAGTCTAACACTACTTATTTACATATTCACAAGATTTGTAATTACGAGAGAATGACCTGAAATGGAGTAGGACAAAATATGACAAAGTCATATTGTCCGTTCAAGCAGCCTGAAGTCTTCTCCGTATTCTCTCCCACCAACAAATTTCTCCAAGTTCCTCATTAACCTTCTTTCAAAGAGCTGCTGATCGATCGCCTTGATCATGATGCGAGACCTTTTCTTGTCTAATTTACTCCATCTTCTTTTTGGCAAGTAATCCATCTCCAAGCTGGAAGCAATATCATGAAGAACCCTTCGAACAGATGTGAGTGTGCCGTCACAGAACTTGTAGAGTTCATCCGAGCGCATCAACCTGTTTCTTTTGAGCTTGTCTAGATAGATGATTCCTTGTGGATTGTTGTATGCAGTGTATGGGGTCATGTTGGAGATGTCGGACCTGAAAGTCTCAGGCTTGGTGATATTAAGCTTCTTCTGGTAGCTTTCGACTCCCAGTTGAAGGTCTTCCACCCGCTTAAGAATGACAACACGTCTGGTAAACATCCGCAATGCCACATTCAAGTCGTAAATGACATCTCTTTCCAGATTGGAGAGCTTCTTCTAAACTAAGAGAAGCAGCATGTCTTCAATATCACATAGATTAAGTCTTGGGAAGTCACCTTCTCTGAACTTGTAGAGATGTTGATCTTCTCTTCGAACTTCAATCTCCTCTAGATACCCGTAATCATACCACTTCATAACTTTAACATAGGTTACTGCAATGATTCTTTTTGTGGAGAACACATCATGCTTGGACTTCCTGTTGCTTGCGTATCCATAGAACCGTTGTCGTTTTGGACCCCAGTGAGTGATTCCCCACATAGCATATTTATCATAAGCTACCTTCACTGGACTTCATAGCGATGGAACCATGTCTTCTATGCCCTCAATAGTATCATACTTAGCAGCCTTGGTTTTTGTTGTAGAAGTCGTATATTTCCTGCTTGAACTTCCACCTTTCAGATATTCGAGGTCGTTGTTGATGAAGTAGTTAGCAGGAACTACTTGACGACCTTGATCTTCAATCAATGGTAGAGGCTTGCTAAGGTCAAATGGATATTCGTGTCCTTCAGGGTTCGTCCAGTCAAGTCGATCGGTGACAGCCTTATAACATTCTTCGAAATGATATTCGAGTTCCACTCGACTTCTGCATGTCCCTTTGAGTAGATTGAAAGCTGGTCCAACAAGGTGTTCTTGTGTCAGATTATGCATGACATATGCTGAGAAATCGATGGGAGTGCTCATCAGCTCATCGAAAGTGAGAGGAGGTTTTTCTGCTATGGCAATTTTGTTGATCCAAGTCTGAGGTGGTCTGAAATCAATTTTCTTTGTAGTATTCCAATCTGAATCTGGAGTCGGAGGTTTCTTGGGTTTCTTGAACCAGTCATCCCTTGAAGCTGCCTCGACGTTGGGTTGATCATCAGTGTTACCCAAATCATCTCCTTGATTCAGTGACATCTTTGTGTCTGCAGCCTCAAACACTGGTTCCTCTGCTTGAGCAGACTTGCCAGATGATTTTGGCTGAGACTTGGTGCCTTTGGATGAGCTTGACTTTGATTCTTTTGATTTAGATCCTCTTGATGGTTCAACATCCTTGCTCGTCTTCCGTTTCTTCAACCCTTGGTCTGATCCAGCTGGAGGGTCTTCATCTTTGTCTTTGTCTTCTCGGTCTCTCTTTAACGAATATACTTTACCATAAGATTCGAAGAGGTCCTTGTCAAGCTTGTAAGATTTGACCAGTGCATCGTAGAGATCTTTGTGTTCTTGAGCGCCTCGATACGATTTACTTTTCTGAATCTTGTCCAAAAGGATCTTCTTCAATTCAAACTCAGTGAGTGATGCAGCTGCCTCGTATGTTGATTTGGGTTGAGAGGAAGATTTAGCCAAGACGATATTCTCAAGTGATTCAGTAATGGAGCTTTGGATCACAGGAGTGGCGTAGTCAGATACTTCCTTTGGTAGGATCTGAGGAAGTTGACTCTTGACTTCATCTTTGATAATATCTTTCACAGACTTCTCAACAAGATCTATGTATCTCTTCCTCTCATCTTTAGCCTTCTTCTTAAATTCTGCAGTGTATGACCTGAAAGACTTCTTAATAGAATCTTTAAGTCTTGTGCTAAGTTGAGCATCCACCATTGCAGGATTTTGTGACTTTATCCTTTCGAGCAGTTGTGCAGAATAGTCAGCTTGTTTGAATTGAGAAAGCTCTTTTTCCAAGGCAAAAACTCTTTGATCGAATCCAAACAGGGATGAAAAATCTGGAAGAGCGGGAATTGAGGTTGTAGTTGTTGGTGCAGGAGTTGGTGTTG